>QRFJ01004433.1:0-116932 GCA_006176705.1 Cocos nucifera
TCGATGCTGCAGGTAGTGTGTCTGATTCTTTGATCTAAGATGCATCGACAGTTCACCCTTGAGGGTGTTATAGTTTTGATCTACACCATTACGATCTCTAAGCCATACGCGAACCCTGAGGTGATTGTGGCTATAGGCTTGTTCATTGTAGGAACTGGATAGCATCAAGATTGCAACTATTCTACCTCGGTGGTAGAGGGAACCCTTGATGATCATAAGAATCAATCTTGAAGCCATGGCATGGCAGAGTAATAATAATAGAAAGAGTTCTATTTGGTTTTTACATCGGACTGTGAATCGAATGATTACATATCAATATGACAGAGACTTGGGTTGACGAGTTCACCTTAACCCTAATCTGATCGGAGTCAAGATAGAGAACTTAATCACAGTAGGTAGCTTGCACCAAGAGGTTCACATTCAGCTCTGATGGATTGCCAACCCTAATATACTGCTAGGTGTCATGGTGGATTTTGAAGAAGCAATTAGTGATAATTTAGATGATTGAAACATTCTAGTGTTCGATAATCAAAATAAAGTTCTGATCCATCAAAAGAAGTTTCGATGATGTCGATGATAGATGATCATGACATATCCCATTGTCATGCAAAACTGAACCTAAACTGGGTCACACAAACAAGAGTTTGAATCTGGTGATCATCAATTAAAACTAATCTAGTTAATTGATCTGAATGATGATTCAATTAGATTCAGAAAATTATGCTAGCACAATCTGATTGAACCTAACGTTCTTCTCTTTACTATCATAAATAACTTGTCCTATCTGAGCCAAAGAAGTTTGTGCTAAATCAGAGGCCTTCATATGGTCTGACTAGAGCTTGTCCAAGTCTGAAAAGATTGTCTTATTTTGTAAGACATTATCTGCCATTTTTGGTTACCTGCCATTTCTCTCCTTTGACTTTGGTCAAAAGTTGACCTTTGACTGGTCAAATGTTGACCATAGACACTTTGACTTTGTCCATGTGTCACACACCTATTGGAGGGATGGTGGGGGCTTGTCCTCCTGCCAGAACCTGGCAAGGAGGAGGGCGCACACTACCTTTGGCAGTGCCCAAGTTGGAGGGCCAGGAGTCCTGTTGGATTAGGGACTCATCTCACTTTTGGATTCCATTAGAGTTCTAAGAACCAACTTTGGATTGTCTTAGGCACCCTCTAAGGAGAAATCCAGGGACTCTATTCCCACCAATAGATTTTAGATCTTGATTTACAACAGGTTATGTTGTTGGAAGAAGAGGAGTTGGATCATGGTTTAGTCTATAAATAAGACCCTGCGCACACTCAAAAAAGAGCATAACAATTCTCCATGCCCAAGGCTGGCTTCTCCTCTCCTCTCCCTCCAAACCACCTTCTCCCTCTCTCTCCACATCCAAAAGGAGTTTTGGACCCTTGTTGGGGTGATCCAGACGAGAGAAAGGTGACGAACTAGCTAGAAGGCTGCAGCTGCAGCAAGGACGACTACTGATCTTTAAAAGAAGTTTGAAGATCCTTCAGATCAATGCTAGATCTAATTTTGGAGACATGATAAGAGAAGAAAGTGCTCTAGATCCAACCAAGTGGATACCGGTAGAGGCCAGGCTTGTGTGGCTAGATCCAGAACCTCCGCTGCTTTATAGGATATATTCAACGGGTAATAGGATTACCATTCAAGATAAATTAAATCTAATTTAATTTATTTAAATTTATTTTAATTTCTAAAATAATAATAATAATTAGATTTAAAATATTCAAAATTTAATATAGATCAAAGAAAAAAAATTTTAAAATATATCTCTTGATCTGATCAAATCTGAACGAACCTAAATCGAAAAATCTGGATTTTCCTTCAACTGGTATCAGAGCCCAGGTTCTAAAAGTATTTATAGTAATTCAATTTTAAATTTATCTGTTGATTATAAAATAAGTAATTTTAGATATCACATGAGATGTGAATCAGATCTAAAATCAGAACTAAATTAAATTAAATGAATTTAATCTGAACAGAGATTAGAAAATATGCATGACTAGTTCTAAAATAGAATAGTTCTATAGAATAGTCTTGTATGTTTTCAATTTAATTTGATTAAATCATATTTTAGAGCTATTTATTTACTATTTCTTGATATTATAATAATTATAATAACATTTAAAAAATAGTAAATAAAAATTTATTTAATTTTAAACATTGTTATGAGATATAATTGGAGCATGTCTAGACTAGGTTGTAGAATAGTTCTACATGATTATCTAGATTAGAATTTATTTTGATTAGATCAATTTTAATCTAATTTTTTAGATTATTATGAGATAATTTTAAGATCCTAAAAATATGCATGATTTTGACACATGAGATGTATGAAAAAATATGCTATGATTAGATCTAATTTGTATATGAGATATGTGATATAGATCTTAAACTATTTTATGTATTGCACACAATGTTCCTGATTAGAGCGATTCCTCTCTGGCCGATACCAGTCATATAGAATAGAAAGAAGGGATTTAAAGTGCCTCTTCTTCACATCGAGGGACTGTTATTATTGCGATGTAGGGGATGGCGCTGTTCATCCTTAATTAAAAAATCCAAAACTTACTTTCTGTAAAATCCTAGATCCTGAAACCCTAGGATTTATTGTGCATATTTTATTTATGAACCCTACTTAATTAAAAATTAAGATTATAAAATATTAATTAGGTCTAAAATTAAGAATTTCAGATATCTAAGACATATTCATAATACTGGGTTCAAGGCTTGGATAGCTCAATTAGGTCTAAGCGGTTGATCAAACCAAATCAAGAGTTGGTTAGATGGGATCAATAATGCTTAAATTGACCAGCCTAATAGGATTAAGTCTGGGTCAAGATCGAGTCACGATCAAGCAAGACCTAATTAGGCTCAGAGGTTAGAGTCTGGATTGTAGGCTAACCCAATTGGTTCTGACTCAATAATTTGGTGTCTAAGGTAAGTTTGGCACATACGACCGACTGGTTTTTAATTGGAAGCTACTCGACCTGAATGCATTCTTGTACGAGTTAATGGCATATTCCTTCCACCGGTCTCACTTACCTGGCCATATCTATTGACACAGTTCTGATCTGAGGTGGTCAATAATCCAAGCTAACCCATGCCACTAGGTTAGTCATAATTGTTATGACTATGACAAGTCTAGTTTAATGAGACCTGAATCAATTCTCCCTAAGAAAAGATTAAGTCTGAGGTCTTCCACCATTGTAGATGTGCGGGCCCTTCCCGGGGTTGATTGTTCTCGGCTGGATACAGTGGCTCAGTTGCACCGAGAAAGACGCAACCATGTCTATTAGGCATTGGATGCTATGGGCTGGAGGATGAGTTGGGCTCAATATTTCGGATATGGTGAGAGACTCAATTAGGAATCTAGTCTATGCAAATGGTGGGTCTGACTTAACTAAGGAATGGATCAATATTTCGGATACGGTGAGATTCATGAATTAGAGATCAAGTTTGGGTGCACCATGATTAGAGAATCATTGAACAAGAGTTGTTCACTCATTGGCTAACCCATCACCAATAACTGTTAGGTGAGGTGATGAGTCAGTTGGTGAGACCGCACCACCCACTAGAAATCATTAATCGTGAAGATTTTCGCATCTCTACAGAGGGAGTGTAGGGATCCGAGAAAATAGTGGAAGCTAATTTATTTAAAAATAAAATTTCTAAACAAATTGGTCAAGTCATAATTACAGTATCTAACTAGAATCTTTGACTCTCTATAGGAAAATGTCTGCGTCTAACCCATTAGCACGTATCCTAGGACACACACAGACTGACCAGACCAAATTATAAAGATTGGCTCAGAAACTACAAAATCATTTTGGGTTTCCGAGAAGTTAACCCATGTATTGGACCAGGACCCTCCCACCTTACCAGCCCATCCATCCACTGAATAGAGAGCGTCTCTGAAAAAATGGATAGACGAAGATAATAAGGCCAGATATTACATGTTGGGCTCGATGTCTGATGAGCTCCAGTGCCAACATGAAGATATCGGGACTGCTCGCCAAATGTTGGCTCACCTGTAGGAGATGTTTGGTGAATAGAGTCACGCAGCCAAGTATCAAGTCACGAAATAACTTTTTAAGGCTAAGATGCGTGATGGGCAGTCAGTCCAAGATCACTGTCTGATGATGATCAAGGACATGGAAGAGCTTGAGAAGCTCGGTGTGAAGTTAGACTTGGATCTGCAGAATGATATTATTCTGCAATCCTTGACTGATGCATATGGGCAATTCATCATGAATTACCACATGCATAAACTTCAAAATTCCTTAGCCGAATTAATGAATATGCTGATCACCGCTGAGCTTTCTATGAAAGATTCTAAAGGCTCAGTTCTTGCTATGGAATGGACTTCTTCCAAAAGAAAGTCTTATGAAAAAAAAAAGTCTGTGAAAAAGCAGAAGGTGGAAGGAACAAAGAAGAAGAAGGCAGAAACGAAGATGAAAGCCGCTGCCAAAGGAAAGTATTTCCATTGTAACAGCGATGGCCAATGAAAGCAGAACGGTCCTACTTACCTGGCCACCCTGAAGAATAAGAAGGAAAGTTCTTCTAGAGGTATGCTCATTATTCGAGCAAAACGTGAATGCCAAACGACCTAGGGATAGTCCAAACGATGGATATCTATGGCACCTAAGATTAGGTCATATAGCAGAAGATAGAATCAACAAATTAGAGAAAAATGGGCTATTGAGTCCATTGACTTTCGAGTCATATCCAACTTGTGAATCTTGTCTTCAAGGCAAAATGACTAAACTCCCTTTTGTTGGACATGGAGAGAGGGCCACAGATCTCCTTGCCCTAGTACATATAGATGTGTGTGGCCCATTTGATGTGCCAGCTAGAGGCAATTTTGTCTACTTCATTACCTTTATCGATGATTTGTCTAGGTATGGGTATGTGTATCTTATGAGATACAAGTCTGAAGCTTTTGAAAAGTTCAAAGAATTCAGACATGAAGTAGAAAAACAAACTAGAAAACCCATTAAGATTCTTCGATCAGATCGAGGAGGTGAATACCTTAGCCGAGAATTCCTAGACTATCTCAAGGATAAATGGCATAGTCTCTCAATGGACTCCACCAGGAACACCTCAACTCAACGGGGTTTCAGAATGGAAGAAATTGGACTCTATTGGATATGGTCCGATCCATGATGAGCTTCACAGACCTTCCTGATTTTCTTTGGGGACATTCATTGTTAACTTCAATTTATCTACTGAATAGGGTTCCCTCTAAGACCGTTCCTACCACACCGTATGAGATATGGCATGGTAAGAAACCAAGTCTGAGTCATCTCAGAATTTGGGGTTGTCCGGCTCATGTCAAAAGACAACAAGCGGATAAGTTAGAGTTTAGGTCCTTCAGAGCTCGATTCATAGGATATCCTAAAGAGTCATTAGGATACTATTTCTACATTCCAGAAGACCACAATGTGATTGTGAGTCGACATGCCATCTTTCTTGAAAAATAGTTTATTCAAGATAGCGGCATTGGAAAGCAGATTAAGCTTGATGAGAAAGTCTCACAAGTACAACGAGCTAAGGACCAATTGGAACCAAATCAGGTTGAGCCAATAAGAACACTACCTCCTCCACCTCGTAGATTGGAAAGAGTTTCCCATCCCCCTGAAAGATACTTAGGTATTATTTCAGAGAAAGTAGAGAAAATGTTCCTCGTAGGTAATGGTGCTCATGGTGATGATCCCAAAACCTACAACGAGATGATATCAGATATCGACTTCGAGAAATGGCTAGAGGCAATGCAGTCAGAAATTGACTCGATGCACTCAAACCAAGTCTGGATCTTGGTAGATCCACCAGAAGGTATAGTACCTATTGGGTGTAAATGGATCTTCAAGAGAAAGATTGGTGCAGATGAAAATGTGGAGACATTCAAGGCTAGACTAGTGGCAAAAGGTTATAGTCAATGCGAAGGCATTGACTATCAGGATACCTTTTTCTCCAGTGGCTATGCTAAAATCCATCCGCACATTGCTTGCCATTGCAGCCTATTTCGATTATGAAATATGGCAAATGGATGTGAAAACGGCAATTCTTGAAATGGATATCTTGAGGAAGATATCTATATGGAACAGCCACTAGGTTTTACATCCAGTGATACTGATCACAAGGTTTGCAAGCTGCAAAGGTCCATATATGGACTTAAGCAAGCATCTCGGAGCTGGAACACTCGTTTCAATGATGTGATCAAAACATTTGGTTTCATCAAAAATGAAGAGGAACCGTGTGTTTTCAAAAAGGTCAGTGGAAGCGCTGTTGTCTTCCTCGTATTGTACGTGGATGACATCCTCCTTATTGGGAATGATATTCTCATGATGACAACAGTCAAATTATGGTTGTCCAAGGAATTCTCCATGAAGGATCTAGGTGAAGCATCCTTTATTCTAGGAATTAAGGTCTATAGGAATAGACCGAATAGGATGCTAGGACTTTCATAGAACATGTACATAGAAGATGTACTAAAGAGGTTTAGTATGGAAAACTCTAAGAGGGGATTCTGTGAGTGTCACAAGTAGATATCAGTCAAATCCAGGTGAAGAACACTGAACTTCTGTGAAATGTATCCTTAAGTACTTGAGAAGAACTAAGGATATGATGTTGGTCTTTGGTAACGAAGAACTCCAGGTCCAGGGATACACAGACTCGGATTTCATGTCCGATATAGATGATCGAAAGTCGACATCTGGGAGTTTGTTTGTGTGCAATGGTAGTGCTATCAGCTGGAAGAGTTCCAAGCAAATGGTGATAGCAGATTCCACCATGGAAGCAGAATATATCGCTGCATCAGAGGCTGCGAAGGAAGCATTCTGGTACAAGAAGTTTGCTGCAGAAATTGGAGTAATGCCATCAGATGCCATTCCTCTATACTACGATAATAATGGCGCCATAGCCCTTGCTAAGGAGCCAAGGTCTCACCAAAAATCCAAGCACATTGAGCGGCGATACCACCTCATCCACGATTACCTCGAGAAGGGTTATGTCAAGGTCAAGAGAGTCAACTCCATAGATAATGTGGCAGACCCACTTACAAAGCCGTTGGGCAGCAGAAGATCGAAGCCCATCTTGAGAAGATGGGACTTAGACTTATAGCCAATTGGCTTTAGGATAAGTGGAAGATTGTTAGATATATGTGCCCTAGAAGCCAGAATTGGCTGACACTTGTAATACACTTCTAGGGGCAAAATTGTAATTTTGACTATAATCAATAAAATAGGTTATTTTCTATCACATATGTGTATTTAGTGTCTGTGATACATCCTTTGAGTTAATGGTAATGATAATTCATATTTTCAAGAGTTGAAAATTTAAGACATGAATAATCATTATTAACTCATAAAATGCTTCCGACCATAGGATCATCACGAGGATGGTGATTGATCCGGAAGGTTGGTGTACAATCGCTTCTCTTTAGTAGATGAGTCTTGAGTCTATGGTGTGGAGACACCGGAGCGAGAGTACAGATACTCGTTAGAGAATAAGGGCACTGAGCGTGACCATCTCGAGTAGTCATTAGGAAGTCTACCTTCTCGTTGATGACTGACTCGATGCTGCAGTAGTGTGTCTGATTCTTTGATCCTGAAGGTGCATCGATAGTTCACCTTGAGGGTGTTATAGTTTGACTACACCATTACTCAATCTCCTAGCCATATGGAACCCTGAGGTGTATGTTGGCTATAGCATGTTCATTGTAGGAACTGGATAGCATCAAGATGGAATCTATCTACCTCGATGGTAGAGGAGCAGCCCTATGATGATCATGAGAATCAAGTCCTGAAGCCCATGGCCATGGTAGAGTGAAATAATAGAAAGAGTTTCTATTTAGATTTTCACATCGGAACTTGAATCGAATGATTACATCATATGACAGAGACTAGGGTTTGACGAGTTCACCTTAACCCTAATCTGATCGGGCTCAAGATAGAAGAACTTAATCACACAGGTAGCTGCACCAAGAGGTTCGCATTCAGCTCTGATGGGTTGCCACCATATACTGCTAGGTGTCACTGGTGGATTTTGGGAGCAATTAGAATGATTTAGATGATCGATCATTCTAGCTGTTCGAATCAGAAGAGTTCTGATCCATCGAAAAGGAGTTTCGATGATGTCGATGATAGAGATCATGACATATCCCATTACCATACAGAACTGAATCTAACTGGGTCACACAAATAAGGGTTTGAATTTGGTGATCATCAATTGAACTGATCTAGTTCAATTGATCTGAATGAGATTCAATTAGGTTCAAGAAAATCATGCTAGCACTCGATTGAACCTAACGTTCTTCTTTTACTATCATAAATAAGTTGTCTTGTCTGAGCCAAAGGAGTTTGTGCTCAATCAGAGGCCTTCATATGGTCTGACGAGAGCTTGTCCAAATCAGAAAAGGTTGTCTTATTTTGTAAGACATTACCTGTCATTTTTGGTTACCTGCCATTTCTCATCCTTTGACTTTGGTCAAAAGTTAACCTTTGACTGGTCAAATGTTAACCATAGACACTTTAACTTCTGTCCATGTGTCACGCACCTATTGGAGGGCTGGTGGGGGCTTGTCCTTCTACTAGAACCTAGCAAGGAGGAGGGTGCACGCCACCCTTGGCGTGTGCCCAAGTTGGAGGTGCCCAGGAGTTCCTGTTGGATAGGGACTCCATCTCCTTTTCGGATTCCAATTAGAGTTCTCCTAAGAACCAACTTTGACTGATCTTAGGCATCCTCTAAGGAGGAATCTAGGGGACTCTATTTTCACCAATCAGATTTAGATCTGATTTCACAAAGGATTGTGATTGGTTGGGAAGAAGAGGAGTTGGATCACGCTTGGTCTATAAATAAGATCCTACGCCCAACTCAAAGAGCATAACAATTCTCCACGCCCCAAGGCTGCTTCTCTTCTCCTCCTCCAAGCCAAACCCACCTTCTCCCTCTCCTCTCTACATCCAAAAGGAGTTTTGGACCTTGTTGATGCGATCCAGACGAGAGAAAGGCGACTGAAAGCTAGAAGGCTGCACTACTGCAAAGGACGACTACTGATCTTCAAAAGTAGTTTTGAAGATCCTCCAGATCAGATCTAGATCTAATTTTTGGAGATGTGATAAAGAAAAAGAGGATCTCTAGATCCATCCTGAGTGGATTTCGGTAGAGGCCAGGCACTTGCGTGGCTAGATCCAGGACCTTCCACTACTTATAGGATCATCAACGGGTAATACGATTACCCACTTCAAGATAAATTAAATCTAATTTAATTTATTTAAATTTATTTTAATTTTTAAAATAATAATAATCAGATCTGAAACTTTTCAGATCTAATATGGATCAAAAAAAAAAATTTTGAAATATATCTTTCAATCTGATCAGATATGAACGAACCTAGATCAGAAAATTAAGATTTTCCTTCAGAAGTTTGTGAAAAAGCAAAAGATGGAAGGAGCAAAGAAGAAGAAGGCAGAACCGAAGATGAAAGCCACTGCCAAAGGAAAGTATTTCCATTGCAACAGTGACGGCCGTCGGAAGCAGAACTGCCCTACTTACCTGATCATCCTAAAGAACAAGAAGAAAGGTCCTTCTGGAGGTATGCTCGTTATTGAGTCTAACCTTACAATTTCTTCTGCATCTAGTTAGGTGCTTGACTCTGGTTCTAGTGCTCATCTGTGCACTTCCATACAGGGTCTTGAGGATAGCAAGAGGCTGAGGGATGGAGATATGATCCTACGCATCGATAATGAAGCAAAAGTTGCTGCAGTGGCGGTGGGAACATACCCTCTTCGATTACCATCTAGTTTAGACTTAATTTTGAAAGACTATTATTATGTGCCTACAGCTAGCAAAAATTTGATTTTTGTTTCATGCTTAGCACTAGAAGGCTATGTGATTACCTTCTTTAAGGACCATTGTAACATTCTTTATGAAAGAAATAAAATTGCAAATGGTTTCCTTATTAATGGTCTTTATCAGCTACATATTGATGTACCTGTTCTAACTATCAAGCAAAACGTGAATGCCAAATGACCTAGGGATAGTCCAAATGATAGATATCTATGGCACCTAAGATTAGGTCATATAGCAGAAGATAGGATCAACAAATTGGAGAAAAATGGGCTATTGAGTCCATTGACTTTCGAGTCATATCCAACTTATGAATCTTGTCTTCAAGGCAAAATGACTAAACTCCTTTTGTAGGACATGGGGAAAGGGCCACAGATCTTCTTGCCCTAGTACATACTGATGTGTGCGGCCCATTTGATGTGCCGGCTAGAGGCAATTTTGTCTACTTCATTATCTTTATCGATGATCTATCTAGGTATGGGTATGTGTATCTTATGAGACACAAGTCTGAAGCTTTTGAAAAGTTCAAAGAATTCAGACATGAAGTAGAAAAACAAACTGAAAAATCCATTAAGGTTCTTCGATCAGATCGAGGAGGTGAATACCTTAGTCGGAAAATTCCTAGACTATCTCAAGAAAAATGGCATAGTCTCTCAATGGACTCCACCAGGAACACCTCAACTCAACGGATTTCAGAATGGAGAAATCGGACTCTATTGGATATGGTCCGATCCATGATGAGCTTCACAGACCTTCCCTGATTTTCTTTGGGGATATTCATTTTAACTTCAATTTATCTACTGAATAGGGTTCCCTCTAAGACCGTTCCTACCACACCGTATGAGATATGGCATGGTAAGAAACCAAGTCTGAGTCATCTCAGAATTTGGGATTGTCCGGCTCATGTCAAAAGACAACAAGCGGACAAGTTAGAGTTTAGGTCCTTTAGAGCTCGATTCATAGGATATCCTAAAGAGTCATTAGGATACTATTTCTACATTCCAGAAGACCATAATGTGATTGTGAGTCGACATGCCATCTTTCTTGAAAAATAGTTTATTCAAGATAGCGGCATTGGAAAGCAGATTAAGCTTGATGAGAAAGTCTCACAAGTACAACGAGCTAAGGACCAATTGGAACCAAATCAGGTTGAGCCAATAAGAACACTACCTCCTCCACCTCGTAGATCGGAAAGAGTTTTTCGTCCCCCTGAAAGATACTTAGGTATTATTTCAGAGGAAGTAGAGAAAATGTTCCTCATAGGTAATGGTGCTCATGGTGATGATCCCAAAACCTACAACGAGGCGATATCAGATATCGACTCCGAGAAATGGCTAGAGGCAATGCAGTCAGAAATTGACTCGATGCACTCAAACCAAGTCTGGACCTTGGTAGATCCACCAGAAGGTATAGTACCTATTGGGTGTAAATGGATCTTCAAGAGAAAGATTGGTGCAGATGGGAATGTGGAGACATTCAAGGCTAGACTAGTGGCAAAAGGTTATAGTCAATGCGAAGGCATTGACTATCAGGATACCTTTTCCCAGTGGCTATGCTAAAATCCATCCGCACATTGCTTGCTGTTGCAGCCTATTTCGATTATGAAATATGGCAAATGGATGTGAAAATGGCATTCTTAAATGGATATCTTGAGGAAGATATCTATATGGAACAGCTGCTAGGTTTCACATCCAGTGATACTGATCACAAGGTTTGCAAGCTGCAAAGGTCCATATATGGACTTAAGCAAGCATCTCGGAGCTGGAACACTCATTTCAATGATGTGATCAAAATATTTGATTTCATCAAAAATGAAGAGGAACCATGTGTCTTCAAAAAGGTCAGTGGGAGCGCTGTTGTCTTCCTCGTATTGTACGTGGATGACATCCTCCTTATTGGGAATGATATTCCCATGTTGACGATAGTCAAAATATGGTTGTCCAAGGAATTCTCCATGAAAGACCTAGGTGAAGCATCCTTTATTCTAGGAATTAAGGTCTATAGGGATAGACCGAATAGGATGCTAGGACTTTCACAGAAGATGTACATAGAGGAAGTACTAAAGAGGTTTAGTATGGAAAACTCTAAGAGGGGATTAATACCCTTCAGACATGGTATTCATCTTTCCAAGAAGATGTGCCCTAGCACACCTGAGGAAATAGAATGCATGAGCAAGATCCCTTATGCTTCTGCAATAGGGAGCCTCATGTATGCCATGCTATGTACACGACCTGATATAGCCCATGCTGTGAGTGTCACAAGCAGATATCAGTCAAATCCAGGTGAAGAACACTGGACTTCTATGAAATGTATCCTTAAGTACTTGAGAAGAACTAAGGATATGATGTTGGTCTTTGGTAATGGAGAACTCCAAGTCCAGGGATACACAGACTCAGATTTCATGTCCGATATAGATGATCGAAAGTCGACATCTGGGAGTCTGTTTGTGTGCAATGGTGGTGCTATCAGCTGGAAGAGTTTCAAGCAAACCGTGATAGCAGATTCCACCATGGAAGCAGAATATATCGCTGCATCAGAGGCTGCAAAGGAAGCATTCTGGTATAAGAAGTTTGCTGCAGAAATTGGAGTAATGCCATCAGATGCCATTCCTCTATACTGCGACAACAATGGCGCCATAGCCCTTGCTAAGGAGCTGAGGTCTCACCAGAAATCCAAGCACATTGAGCGGCGATACCACCTCATCCACGATTACCTCGAGAAGGGTTACGTCGAGGTCAAGAGAGTCAACTCCACAGATAATGTGGCAGACCCACTTACAAAGCCGTTGGGCAATAGAAGATCGAAGCCCACCTTGAGAAGATGGGACTTAGACTTGTAGCCAATTGGCTTTAGGATAAGTGGGAGATTGTTAGATATATGTGCCCTAGAAGCCAGAATTGGCTGACACTTGTAATACACTTCTAGGGGCAAAATTATAATTTTGACTAAAATCAATAAAATGGGTTATTTTCTATCACATATGTGTATTTAGTGTCTGTGATACATCCTTTGAGTTAATGGTAATGATAATTCATATTTTCAAGAGTTGAAAATTTAAGACATGAATAATCATTATTAACTCATAAAATGCTTCCCGACCATAGGATCATCACGAGGATGGTGATTGATCCGGAAGGTTGGTGTACAATCGCTTCTCTTTAGTAGATGAGTCTTGAGTCTACGGTGTGGAGACACCAGAGCGAGAGTACAGGTACTCGTTAGAGAATGAGGGCACTGAGCGTGACCACCTCGAGTAGTCATTAGGAAGTCTACCTTCTCGTCAATGACTGACTCGATGCTGCAGTGTAGTGTGTCTGGTTCTTTGACCTGAGGTGCATCGGCAGTTCACCTTGAGGGTGTTATAGTTTGACTACACCATTACTCGATCTCCTAGCCATATCAGAACCCTGAGGTGTATGTTGGCTATAGCATGTTCATTGTAGGAACTGGATTGCATCAAGATGGAATCTATCTACCTCGGTGGTAGAGGAGCAGCCCTATGATGATCATGAGAATCAAGTCCAGAAAGCCCATGGCCATGGCAGAGTGAAATAATAGAAAGAGTTTCTATTTAGATTTTTCACATTGGACTTGAATCGAATGATTACATCATATGACAGAAACTAGGGTTTGACGAGTTCACCTTAACCCTAATCTGATCGGGGCTCAAGATAGAAGAACTTAATCACACAGGTAGCTGCACCAAGAGGTTCGCATTCAGCTCTGATGGGTTGCCACCATATACTGCTAGGTGTCACTGGTGGATTTTGGGAGCAATTAGAATGATTTAGATGATCGATCATTCTAGCTGTTCGAATCAGAAGAGTTCTGATCCATCGAAAGGAGTTTCGATGATGTCGATGATAGAGATCATGACATATCCCATTACCATACAGAACTGAACCTAACTGGGTCACACAAATAAGGGTTTGAATCTGGTGATCATCAATTGAACTGATCTAGTTCAATTGATCTGAATGAGATTCAATTAGGTTCAAGAAAATCGTGCTAGCACTCGATTGAACCTAACGTTCTTCTTTTACTATCATAAATAAGTTGTCCTGACTGAGCCAAAGGAGTTTGTGCTCAATCAGAGGCCTTCATATGGTCTGACTGGAGGTTGTCCAAGTCAGAAAAGGTTGTCTTATTTTGTAAGACATTACCTGCCATTTTTGGTCACCTGCCATTTCTTGTTCTTTGACTTTGGTCAAAAGTCTACCTTTGACTGGTCAAATATTGACCATTGACACTTTGACTTCTATCCACATGTCACACACCTATTGGAGAGCTGGTGGGGGCCTGTCCCCCTGCTAGAACCTGGCAAGGAGGAGGGCGCACGCCACCCTTGGCGTGTGCCCAAGCTTGGAGGCGCCCAGGAGTCCCTGTTGGACAGGGACTCCATCTCCTTTTTGGATTCCTTGATTAGAGTTCTCCTAAGAACCAACTTTGACTGGTCTTAGGCACCATCTAAGGAGGAATCCAAGGGACTCTATTCCCACCAATCAGATTTAGATCTGATTTCACAAAGGGTTGTGATTGGTTGGGAAGAAGAGGAGTTGGATCACAGATAGTCTATAAATAAGACCCTACGCCCAACTCAAATTAAGATTGGAGAATTGAAATCCCATGCCCCAAGATTGCCTCTTCCCTCTTCCTTCATGCAAAACCCACCTTCTCCCTCTCCTCTCCACATCCAAAAGTGTTTTGGACCTTGGTTGGTGTAATTCAGATGAGAGAAAGGCGATTGAAAGCTAGAAGGTTGCGCTGCTGCAAAGGACAACTACTGATCTTCAAAAGGAGTTTTGAAGATCCTTCAGATCAGATCCAAATCTAATTTTTGGAGATGTGATAGATAAGAAGAGGATCTCCAAATCTAGCCCAAGTGGATATCGGTAGAGGCCAGGCACTTGCATGGCTAGATCCAGAACCTTCCGCTGCTCATAGGATCATCATCGGATAATGAGATTACCCACTTCAAGGTAAATTAAATTTTATTTAATTTATCTAATTTGATTTTAATTATTAAAATAATATTTATCATATCTAAAACATCCCAGATCTGATCTAGATTAAAGAGAAAAAATTTTGAAATATATCTCTTGATCTGATCAGATCTGAACGAATCTGATCTGAAAAATCAGAATTTTCCTTCAATATGATCTAACTAGTTTTATAGTAAAAATTATACTTTTGATTAAGGAATTTTTCACGGCCGTTCGGTCATAAGAACAAAGTAGGATTTAAAGGCCCTCTCCTTCCATTCGATGGGATGTTCTTATGGCATGTAGGGATGCTGCACATTCATCCTTAATCAAAAATTAGAACTTATTTTTTTGCAAAATTTTAGATCCTAAAATCCTATGATTTTTATTACATGTTTTGTTGATGAACCCAAAACTTAATTAAGAATTAAGATTATAAAATTAATTATGTCTAAAATTATATTTAATTTTTTTAATATTTTAATTTTAAATTTAATCACATCTGATGCGATATCTAAATTTTTTTAATATTAAATTATAGATAAAAATAATATTAGATTTAAGGTAGGTCTGAAGAACTGCTAACACAGCTCTAATACCATTTGAAGAAAAAATCCTATTTTCTGTTGTAGGATCGTGCAGATCTAAGCAGATCTAAGATAGATTTTTCTAAAAATTTTTAAATGATCTGATCTGATCTAAGAGTTCTCAAATTTGATCATGGTGATCTGATAATAAAAATTAAAATAAAAATTAAATCAGATTTAATATCATACCTTGTTTGGGTAATCTAATTATCCTACGATAATCCTGATGTTTTCTGAGGTTCTGGAAGGAGCCATGCATGCCTGACCCCTACCGATATTCACTCAAAAAGAATCTAGATGTCTTCTCCTTATTAATCTTTTCTCCAAAGATTAGATCTGAATCTGATCTGGAAGTCCTTCAAAAAATTTTTGAAGGCAGCGTATCCATCTCACAAACACCATCGTGTAGATGCTGAACTCTTCATAAATTTGATAGGATCTTCTTTTTAGATTTATGCCTAACTTTTTAGACAAGTAAGAGAGAGAGAGAGAAAGAGAGAGAGAGAGGATAGAGGGGCTATGGGATATCTGGAATGATAGCCTTTGGGTAAGAAAAATATTTTCTACATGAAGAGCCTTAGCGTAAGGATTCTTATACAAAAGCATAGCACCAAGTTAGAGTCCCTCTTTGACCAAAATCCCTATATTTTTGACCATTAGGACTCTTGAACTTGATCTCCACAAAAATCCTTAGATCTCATTTGATTTTAATTTCAAAAATCAATCTGAAAGATGGCGGCATGAACAGATAAGGAAGAGTCCACTGCGCCTAGGACTCTTCCCTTAAGAGTTTAATTTGAATCAAATTCTATCATAACTCAGTCTAGATACTTTCAAAAATTATGAAATTTAGTACACCCAATGTATAATTCATGCTCTATCACATATCCAAAAATTAAATCAAAATAACTTTTAAAAAATTTTTTAAAAGCATCTGATCAGGTGTTCCTTAATTCTCTCAAACAGGTTAACTTTTGACCCTAGTCCAATTTGACTATGAATGGATTTAATTTCTACAATTAATCTGATCTAAACTTATTCCAGTCAGATGAAAATAAATTCATTCAAAATATAAGAATGAGTCAAATCAAATTTGACTTGGTTGTGATGAACCAGAAAGATTTTAGATGGAGAAAGTCAGGCTCAATCGTGTGCTAGCACGATTATCTTGAACCTGATTGGATCTTATCCAAATCAATCGAACTAGGTTAGCTCGATTGATGACATCCAAACCCAAATCCTTATTTGTATGACCTAGTTAGATTTAATTCTATATGGTAATGAGATATGTCATGATTTTCATCATCGACATCATCGAAATACGTTTCGATAGATCAGAACTTTTTTTATTCATATAATTAGAATGATTGATCATCAAAATCATTCTAATTGCTCCCAAAATCTACCAATGATACCTAATAGTATATAGTGGCAACCCATCAGAACTGAAAGTAAACCTCTCGATGCAGTTACCTATGTGATTGGGTTCTTCTATCTTGAGCTCCAATAGAATTAAGGTTAAGGTGAACTCGTCAAACCCAATGTCTGTCATATGAATTAATCATTCGATTCGAATTCAATATGAAACTCTAATAGAAACTCTTTCTATCATCTTCACTCTGCCATGGCCATGGGCTTAAGGACTCAATCTCATGATTATCATAGGACTACTCCTCATCTACCAAGATAGATAGATCCTCTTATTGGTACAATCCAATTCCTACAAAGAACATGCTATAGCCAACATACACCTCAGGATTTTGAATGGCTAGGAGACCAACTTATGATGTCGTCAAACTATAACACCCTCAAGGTGAACTATCGATGCACCTCAGATCAAAGAACCATACACACCACTGCAGCATCGAGTCAGTCATCGACAAGAAGATAGACTTCCTTATGACTACTTGAGGTAGTCACGCTTAGTGCCCTCATTCTTTAATAAGTACCTATACTCTTACTCTGGTATCTCCACATCGTAGACTCAAAATGCATCTATCCTATGAAAATAATCATACACCAATCTTTCAAATCGATCATCATCCTCGTGATGATCCTACGGTCTGGAGCAATTTATGAGTTAATTATGAAAATTCATGTCTTAAATTTTTAACTCTTGAATATATGAATTGTCATTACCATTAGCTCAAAGGATGTATCACAGACACTTTTAAATACACATTATAATAGAAAAATAATCTACTTATTAATTTATAGTTAAAATTATAAAATTGCCCTTAGAAGTGTATTACAAGTGACAGCTAATCTGGCTTTTAAGGCACATATCTAACATCAGGTGTGTTCTAAGGTGATGAGTTTGGATGTGAAGATCGACGAGGAGGATCGAGCATTGCTGCTATTATGTTCTCTTCTAAGTTCGTATGATGGTCTCATAACAACTTTAATTTATGCGAAGAAGATCCTAAACTTTGAAGAGGTTGTTGGTATGTTCAGATCAAATGAGCAAAGGGAGAAGATCTGCAAGGGAGACCCTAAGTCTGAGATCTTGGTTGTGAATGAAAGACAGAAAAGATCAAAGGAGAAGGTAAGAGAAAAATCTAAGGGTAGGTCAAAGTCTCGGGATCAAAGGAAGACATTAAAATATTATAAATGTCATCAGCCTAAACACCTAACGAGAGATTGTCCTCTTTTGAGATTAGAAAAAAAGAAGGCCAGTAAGAAAGATGATACAACTTTTGTGAGCAGTGGAGAAGAACTATTAGTTATATCAGATGGGTTCATAGAGTGTGATACTATGTGGATATTGAATTCAGCATGCTCGCACCACTATACTTCTCATCGAGAGTGGTTTGCTACCTACCAGAAGGTTGATGGTAGAAGTATCATCCTTAAACAGAATCACCCATACGAAGTAGCTGGAGTTGGCTTTATTAGGGTGAGGATGTACGATGGAATTATTCGTACATTATCAAATGTCAGGCATGTACCAGAGTTGAAAACGAATTTAATTTCTTTGGGCTACTTGGAGGAGTAGGATTATACTTTTAATAGCTAGGCTGGGAGTGGATGTCTAAAAATTTTTAAGAAAGCTTTGGTGGTGATGAGAGGTAGAAGACTGAGTAACAATCTTTACAGAATGGAAGGCTTAGTGGTGAATGATAGTGCAGAGATGCTAGCAGCGGCATAGGAGGAGTAGATTTTATATCAGCTATGGTACTATCAGATGGGTCATATGAGTGATCATAGGCTCACTGAACTTAGTAGAAGAGGTATGATCCCAATCCTGAAGAAGGAGGACATAGATTTGTGTGAGCCATGTATCTTTGGCAAAAGCATAGGATAAAGTTTGCCAGAAGTACCAAGCACGATGAAGGAGTGCTAGATTTAGTGTACTCGGATGTGTGGGGACCAGCTCCTGTATTAGCTAGAGGTAGGGCAAGGTATTTTATCACTTTCATTGATGATTTCTTAAGGAATGTGTGGGTTTATCTAATTAGAGAAAAATCAGAGGTGCTTGCCCCGTTCAAAGTTTGGAGAGCCGAAGTAGAGGAGTCAGGAAGATAGGTGAAGTGTCTAAGGTCGGTCAATGGAGGAAAGTATACTAGCTTGGAGTTCAGAAGGTACTATAAGAAAAATGGCATCAAATGCCATTACACGGTGAAGATGACTCCCTAGTAGAATGGTGTCATGGAGAGAATGAATCGGACATTGATCGAGAAGGCATGGAGTTTGAGGCTGCAGACATTACTTCCAAAATCTTTTTGGGGTGATGCCTTAACTTTTTCTTATTTTCTCTTGAATAGGTTCCCACATCATAAGCTGAACGGATGCATTCCAGAGGAGGTCTGGAGTAGAAAGAAGGTGGAGCTTGGCTACCTAAAGATCTTCGGTTATCTGACGTATGCACATGTGGAGGCAATCGAGAGGGGCAAATTGGATCCGAAATCTCAAAAGATGACATTCATAGAATATCCACAAAGAGTCAAGGGATATCTATTATGGAACTCTCAAGCATAGAAGTCAGTGATCAGCAGGGATGTTATCTTTGATGAGAAGAGCATCTTGAGAAGGTTTGAGATAGATAGAACTGAAAAGATAAAGGTGAATAGCAGTGGCCAGTTTGAGATAGATGACATGCAGTTCGAATCCACGTATAGGAGTGTTCCTATTGAGGTGGAGCTGGGTAGGAGAAAAGATACTCATATGGAAGACTAGCATGAAGTGCTAGCAGTTCAGATGGATGTGCAGGATCAGCCATTGATATCAGATAGAGATGTGCCAGTAGGAGTGGCTTTGCATAAATCCCAGCATACTATCAGGAGACCAGTTAGATATGGCATTGATGAGGTTATCCCCTATGCACTCATCACTACTAATAGAGATTTAGAAATTATGCAGAGGCTATGGAGAGTGAGGATCATGATTCATGAATGCAGGCCATGATGGAGGAGATGGAATCACTTGAAAAGAATCAGACATGGTAGCTGGTGGATCTTCCAAAATGTGCTCAACCTATTGGCTCAAAGTAGGTGTTCACAAAGAAAGAGGCACCTTCAGAATAAGGTGGAGTCAGATTTAAAGCAAGACTGATAGCAAAGGGATACTCATAAAGGGAAGGGATTGACTACATAGAAATTTTCTCTCTTGTGGTGCATCATACATCTATTCAAATTTTGCTGTCACTGGTGGCACAGTACAACATGAAGTTGGAACAGATAGATGTGAAGACGATCTTCCTTCATGGCACATTGGAGGAAAAGATCTACATGAAGTAGCCAGATGGTTTCATAGAGACTGGATAGAAAAAAAAGGTGTGTATACTTAGAAGGTCTTTGTATGGCTTGAAATAGTCCCCTCGTCAGTGGTATCGAAGATTTGATAGTTTTGTTTTGAGCCTGGATTTCAGTAGATGTGAACGTGATTGCTGTATCTACATCAAGAATATAGATGAGGAGGATGCTCTATACCCGCTGCTATATGTAGATGATATACTTATAGCCAATAAAAGCATGGAAGCTATAAAAAAACTGAAAAAGGCATTATCATCTAAGTTTGAGATGAAGGATCTGGGTCTAGCTGAGAAAATCCTTGGAATGAAGATATTCAGAGATATGTGCAAAGGAGTATTCCATTTGTCATATGAAAGATATGTCTAGAAAGTTCTAAAGAGGTTTAGAATGGAGAAGGCCAAATCTGTAGAGATGCCATTACCGAGTCATATATCTCTCTCCAAGCTACAAAGCCTTCAGTCAGAAGAGGAGAAAGAATACATGGAAAGAATCCCTTATGCGAATGCTATAGGCAGTATGATGTACACTATGGTATGCTGTAGACTAGATATAGTACATGCAGTGAGCATGGTTAGTAGATACATGGCTAACCCTGAGAAGAAACACTGAAAAGCATTGAAATAGATATTGCGATATCTGTATGGAACAAGGGATTATGGTTTGGTGTTTGGTGGACAATCAGAAGGATTTGAAGATGGAGGTTCGAGTCCTCTAGATGGGTTTGTAGATGCGAATTATGCAAGAGATCTTGATACAAGAAGGTCACTACTAGATATATCTTCTACGTGCATGGTGGACCGGTGTCTTGAAGATCAATCCTTCAATCAATTATGGCCTTATCTACCATAAAGGTCGAGTATATTGGAATAACGGAGGCTGCAAAGGAAGTTCTTTGGCTTCGAAGGCTGATTATTGAGTTAGGGGTGGAGCAGAGCAAGATTACACTATTTAATGATAGTCAGAGTGCTCTGCTATTGGTGCAGAACCCAGTCTATCATGCATGCATAAAGTATATAGACGTGAGGTACCACAGGATCAGAGAGCTGGTGAAGAAAGGTAAAGTGGAACTGATGAAGATCCTTACCAAGAAAAATCAGTCTAATGCACTCATGAAGGTACTCCCCAAAGACAACTTTCAAATGTGTGTGGCAAGGATGGGTTTGCTGAGAAGAAATGAGTTCACAAGGATTTGGAAGCACCAAGATGGAGAATGTGAGCTCAAAGTGGTGCTCCCAAGTCTTGGGAACATGAGAAAATAGGTAATGAGAAGATGGGAGCAACTCGGAAGAAAATCAGCTCAGATAGCAAAGTTTAGAAGCTGAGTTGGCTCATCTTGAGACTGAGTTAGATAATTTGGGAACTGAGCCAGCTCAGTCTAGGACTGAGTCGGCATCTCAAAGAAAAATTCAGACAGAAAGCAGTATTTTTGGGCTATTGGCATGGTATATAACTGGGTCGGCTCAATCTGAGACTGAGCCGACCTAGTCACAAGTTAGCCGGTCCAGTCTAAAACTAGGTCGACTCAGTTTTTACGAGTTTGTTTTATGTATGTAGATTGTTTGGATTTTGGAAAGTTTTTCTATGTGCTTGGAGCTTGACCCTTTCTTAAAGTATAAATATTGAAAATAGGTCAAGTTTATATATGATGCTGAATTCATTGAATAAAGCTCTTTTCTTCTGGAAAACTCTTGTGCTCTCTTTCTCTTTTTTCTCTTGAATCCATTATTTTGCTTCTACATTGATCCAAGAAGATTATTCCTTATTGCTTGGCTAATCACTAGCAATCACATCGGTCCGAGAAAGGATAGTTTATCCCAACAGGCTTAACCTTCTTTAAGGAGATATACAAAGGCTTCTTGAAGCTTTTTGGTCTTTGAACAAGTTATTGATCCTCCATTAGCATTTACATGTTTTTGAGCAGCCTCAAAATCACCATGGATCACATCATCTTCCCCGGGTTGATCAGGATTTACCCTCAAATCCAGCCCCTCGCTATCCTCCAAATAAGGTGATAAATCCTTCACATTGAAAGTGGCTGAAACATTATAATCCCCCAGCAAATCTATCTTATAAGCATTGTCATTCACCTTCTCTAATACTTTGAATGGACCATCTGCCCTAGGCATTAGCTTGGACTTTCTTTTGCTTGGGAACCTCTCCTTTCGAAGATGAACCTATACAAGGTCACCCGGAACAAAATGAATTGGCTTCCTTTCTTTATTTCCTGCTTTTTCATGGGCTGCATGCTTCTTCTCTATCTGCTGTTTCACAATTCTCATGCAAAGTTCTGATCATTTCAGCCTTCCTTTTCCCATACACTCTCTTGCTGGTTGGAAGTGGTGCTAAATCAAGAGGTATAATAGAATTAAATCCATAGACCACCTCAAATGGAGAGCATTCAGTCGCACTATGCACACTTCTATTATATGCAAACTCAACAAAAGCCAAGCAATCATCCCAATTCTTCAAATTTTTATTAACAACAATTCTAAGTAAGGATGAAAGTGTGCGATTTACCACTTCAGTTTGCCCATCGGTTTGAGGATGGAAAGCTATGCTAAAGAGCAGTCTCGTACCAAGCTTCTTTCACAAAGTCTTCCAAAAGTAACTCAAAAATTTAGCATCTCGATCAGATACAATGCTCATTGGTATCCCATGTAATCTTACAATTTCTCGAAAGAACAAATCTGCTATATGAGAAGCATCATCAGTTTTGTTTCATGGTATAAAATGTGACATCTTTGAGAACCTATCCCCAACCACCATAACAAAATCCTTTCCCTTCTGAGTCCTAGGCAATCCAAGCACAAAATTCATACTTACATCAACCCATGGCTGATCCAAAATTGGTAATGGCATATACAACTCATGGGTAGCCCCCTTGCTCTTTGCCTTCTTGCAGATCACACACCTTTCTATTATTCGAAGCACATCCCTAATCATTCTCGACCAGTAGAAGTGTTCTTTAACCATTTCTAGAGTTTTCTTCTTACCAAAATAACCAGCTAAGCTCCCGCCATGAGCTTCCCTCACCAAAAGTTCTCTAATAGATCTAGTTGGAATATATAGCCTGCCTGTCTTGAATAGGTATCCCTCATGTCTATAGAAACCATTAACCGCCCTTTGCTCACAAGCCATATATATAGAAGCAAAGTTTGGATCATCCACATACTGACCTTTAATCAATTCAAAACCCATCAACTTTACATTCAATAATGAAATCAGAGCATACCTTCATGATAATGCATCAGCTACTACATTTATATTTCCCTTCTTGTACTTAATGACATAGGGAAAAGCCTCTAAAAACTCCACTCATTTAGTATGTCTTTGGTTCAGCTTGTTCTATCCCTTCAAATGCTTCAAAGATTCATGATCTATTTGAATGACAAACTCTTTGGATAACAAATACCAAGTCTCTAGAGCTCTAATCAAAGCATAGAATTCTTTATCATAAATAGAGTAATTCAGACTTGCTCCACTCAGCTTCTCACTAAAATAGGCAATAGGATGCCTATCTTGCATAAGAATTGCCCCAATTCCCACTCCTGAAGCATCACATTCTATCTCAAAGGTCTTAGAAAAATTGGAGAGAGCTAAAATAGGAGCTGAACATAATTTCTTCTTAATCAGCTCAAAACTCTTTTGAGCAGCCTCATTCCTTCTGAACTCACCACCCTTCTTGATACACTCGATTAAAGGAGCAAGAATAGTACTAAAATTCTTCACAAATCTTCTATAGAAGGATGCTAACCCATGAAAAGACTTCACAAATCTCTCCTGTGCTGTGCTTTTAAGTTTTCTCACCATAACTTAGCATAATTTATCCCAAGGGCAGCAAGTTTGCATTTTTTAATTTCAATATAATCTTGGCATTCAAATACCTTTTCCATCCATTGCATCCATTCCAAATACTCTTTAGGTGAGCTGGTTCTTTTGAATGGAGGAATCTTCATCTTTATGTTGTTTCCAAGATCCCACCGCTGCCTCCTTGGTTGTTCACCCATGACATAGTCCACTCCAGGATCGTCTCCATCTTCTAGATCTTCTTCACGGTCGGTCCCTCTGCACACCTGATGAACATGTTATGGGGGTTGATGCACAGCCATTCTTTCAACTGCTTGTATTAAATGATTGATTTGCTCCATCATCTCCTCTTGCCCCAAACCAAAAGAAACAGCTTAAACGAAAGCCCTTATTACATAAAAGCCCAAACTAAAATAATAATAAGAATGCAATTAGGCCCATGCAGGTTGTCCTTCTAAGCAAATGAGTAGGGTGATCAACTTGGGCTCTAACTCCATTTCTTTGCTCTCTAGACATTCCAAACGGGCTTAACCTTCTTTAAGGAGCAATGCAAGGGCTTCTTGAAGCTTTTAGCCTTTAAACAAGTTATTGGTCCTCCATTAGCATTTACTTGTTCTTGAGCAACCTCAAAATTATCATGAATCACATCATAGTTTAATGACAGCTATTGATTTACTGAATAGGATTCCATCTAAATCCATTCCTGCCACTACATATGAGATATGGCATGGTAAGAAGCCAAGTCTGTGTCATCTCAAAATTGGGATTGTCCGATGGTGGACAAGTTAGAGTCTAGGTCCCTTGAGCTCGATTTATTGGATATCCTAAAATATCATTAGGATATTATTTCTATCTTCCAGAAGATCACAATGTGATTGTGAGTCGACACACCATTTTTATTGAAAAATAGTTTGTTCAAGATGGTGGCATCGAAAGATAGATTAGGCTCAAGAAGAAAGTCTCCAAAAAGCAACAAGCCAAGAAACCTGAGAAACCCAGTTAGTCTGAGCAGATCCACACTCACTACATCCTCCACCCCATAGGTCAAATAGGATTTTTCATCCTTCTAAAAGTATTTAGGTACTATTTCAAAGGATATAAAGAAAATATTCCTTATAGAAAATAGGATTCATGATGATGATCCAAAAATCTATGATGAGGTGATATCAGATATTAACTCTGAGAAATGGTTAAAGATAATAAAGTTAGAAATTGACTTCATGTGCTCGAACCAAATCTGGATCTTAGTAGATCCACCTGAAGGTATAGTACCTAAAGGATGTAAATGAATCTTCAAAAGAAAATAGGTGTAGATGAAAATGTGAAGATATTCAAAGCAAGGCTAGTAGCGAAAGGATATAATTAGCACAAAGGTATTGACTATCAGAATACCTTCTCGCCAGTAGCCATATTAAAATTCATCTACATAATTGCTTGTTGTTGCAACCTATTTCGATTACGAAATTTAGCAGATGGATATGAAAATGGCATTCTTAAATGGATATCTTGAGAAAAATATCTATATGAATAGCTACTTGGTTTCACATCTACTGATGGTGATCATAAGGTCTATAGGCTACAAAGGTCCATTTATGGACTAAAGCAGACATCTCAGAGTTGGAAAGCTTGGTTCGATGATGTAATCAAATTATTTGGTTTCATCAAAAATGAGAACAAACCATGTGTTTTCAAAAGAGTCAATGGGAGCGCTGTTGTCTTTTCCATACTATACGTGGATGACATCCTCCTAATCAAGAATGATATTTTCATGTTGACCTCGATCTAAGTATGGTTATCTAAGAAATTTTCTATGAAAGATCTAGAAGAAGCATCCCTCATTTTGGGAATTAAGATCTATAGGAATAAACGATGAGGATGCTGGGTCTCTTATAGAATATGGACACAAAGGAGGTATTGAAGAGGCTTAGCATGGAGAACTCTATGTCCAGAGATTTACAAACTCAGATTTTATGTTTGACATAAATGATCGAAAGTTGACATCTGGGAGTCTGTTTGTGTGCAATGGTGGTGCTATAAGTCGGAAGAGTTCCAAGCAGATAGTGATAGCAGTTTCTACCATATCCATGATTACCTCAAAAAATATACATCAAGGTTAGGAGAGTCGACACCGTAGATAATGCGGTTGACCCACTAACAAAGTCTTTAGGCCAGTAGAAGATCCAAGCCCACCTTAAGAAGATGGGACTTAGATTTGTAGTCAATTGACTTTAAGTCAAGTGAAAATTTGTTAGATGTGTGCTCTACAAGCCAGATTGGCCGACGCTTGTAAAATACTTTCTAGGAATATTTTTATAATTTTGATTTAAAATTAATAAATAGGTTATTTATTCTATCACATTATGTATTAAAGTATTTGTGATACATCCATTGAGTTAATGAGCATGATAACATATATTCTCAAGAGTTGAAAATTTGAGGCATGTATTATCATAATTAACTCATAAACTACCCCAGATCATAGGATCATCATAAGGATGGTGATCAATCTGAAAGATCGATGTACGATCACTACCCCAGGATAAATGAGTCTTGAGTCTATGATGTGGAGATACCAGAGTGAGAGTATAGGTACTCATTAAGTACGAGGGCACTGAGTGTGACCACCTCGAATAGTCATAAGAAAGTCTACCTTATCATCGATGACTAGCTCGATGCTGCAGCGTGTGTCTAGTTCTTTGACCTAAGGTGCATCGACAGTTCACCTTGAGGATATTATAGTTTGACTACACCATAACTCATTCTCTTAGCAATTCGAAACCCTGAGGTGTATGCTGGCTATAGCATGTTTATTGTAGGAATTGGATCACACAAAGATGGGATCTATCAACCTCGATAGCGAAGGAGTAGTTCTATGATGATCATAAGATTGAGTCCTAAAAATCATGGCCATGGTAGTGTGAATCTAATAGAAAAGAGTTTTTATTAGGATTTCACATCAGACTCGAATCAAATGATTCATTTATATGATGGATGTTAGGTTTGACAAGTTTACCTTAACCCTAATCCCATCGGAGCTCATGATAGAAGAACACAATCACTTTCAATTCTAATGGATTGCCACTACATACTGCTAGGTATCACCAGTGGATTTTGGAAATAATTAAAATTATTTTGATGATCAACGATTCTAATTAGATGAATCAAAAGAGTTCTGATCCACCAAAAGATGTTTTGATGATGTCGATGATGGAGATCATGACATGTCTTATTATCATATAAAATTGAACTTAACTAGATCACACAAACAAAAGTTTGAATTTGGATGTCATTAATTGGGCTAATCCAGTTCGATTGACTTGGATTGGATCCAATTAGGCTTAAGAAAATTATGCTAGCACATGATTGAGCCTAACATTCTTCTTCTGTAGTCTTTCTGGATCATCTTGATTGAGCTAAATTAGATTTGGCTCATTCAGAAGCCTTGTATGGGTTTGTTCTAGTTTGATTGGAGCTTGTCCTGATGAGAACAGGCCTTATCTTGATAAAATAAGACTTGTCCTAAAGAGATCAGAGCTTGTCCTAAAATCATAAGATGAAATTTGGATCAGGCTCTCCTAGATACTCTGTAGGAATTTATCTTGATCTGACTGAATTTTATCCTACCTTGATTAAGGCTTGTCCTAAATCCCATGAGATGGGAATAGGATAAGAGTTATCTTAACCAAATTAGGGCTTGTCCTAAAATCATGAGATGAAATTTGGAAAAGGCTAATTTGAAAATCGAGTATGGATTTATCTTGATCTGATTGGGCCTAGTCCTAGCCTGATCAATGCTTATCCAAGCTTGATTAGGACTTATCCTAATTCCATTGGATGGGACTTGATTAGGGCTTGTCTTAATTCCACTGTGTTGCCTAGCTAGACAACCCAAGAGGGGGGGTGAATTGGATTTTCAAAAACTTAAAATAGATATGTGTAGTGAAAATGTTTGAAGCCTATGTGAATCAGATATGAGAGCAAAGAAATGTAAGAAGCAATAGCACACACACACAACAAATAAGAGGATTTTATAGTGGTTCGGTGCACTCCCAGCATCTACGTCCACTCAAGCAAGACTTTTAGAAATTTTACTATAATCCCGCAAGATTACGGCCAGATAGTTTTTCTAGGCTTATTATCTCAAAGTCTAGTTGATTTTCTCCTAGGTTCACCAACCACAATCCTTACAATAATCAGATAAATCAATCTAAAATAAATAATGGGAATAAAAATCCCAAAATCTAAGTTTTAGCCCTTACTGAAACCAAGTACACGAAAAAAATAAGAAAGATTTATAGCACACAATGCTCCTTTAAATGAGCTGAATCATTATCATTGTAGTTCATTGAATGCTTCTTGAATGCTTGGAGTTAATGCACTTCAAAACTTGAGAGAGCTTTAAGTGAAAAGAATTGCTTGTGAAAAATAAGGCGTTCATTGCTTTTCTCTCATTTTTCTTGAATTTTTTATTTTTTGAAAAATGCATCTTCTCTCTTTTATATCTGGAGCATTTTCTCTCATCTGGATAAGATTGGAGTCCAGAAAAAGTGAAATCCAATCATTGGAGAGCAACAACTAGTCGTTGGAAGCGAGAAAATTCGATCTAGAATGTTTCATCAAAATGTTATCATCGTATCTCAAGACCTCTCGATTTATCTCAAGACGTCTTGCCAGATTTCAAGGCCTCTTGGTTTGATCAGGAGACCTCTCATCTTCAGTCACTTGAAAAATAGCTTTCTGAAAAAAATAATTAGCCTAAGATCAAGAGCTCTCAGTTTTGAATAAGAGCTCTCATCCAAACCATGAGACCTCTTGAGAATCCTGTTAGATCTCTTGCACTCAGAGCGTAGAAGCTGTATTTCTATCTTCTGAGACTAAGAGCTCTCAAGATTAACTTGAGACCTCTCAAAACTGTGCCAGAAGCTTATTTGGACATGTCAGACCTCATGAGAGCTCTCGAAAAAATTTCGAGACCTCTCGAACATTGCTTCAAGACTATTTTAAGAAAATTTTTGCTACCAATTAAGGAAATTTGATTTTCATTTGAATTGAACTTTGTGTCATCCTCATTTCGATTAAAGAGCTCTCTTTCTTTTGACATTTGAACACTTAAAAAAATATATTAGTAATCATTTGCTTTAATGTTTGGTTATTATCAAAATCACTTAGGGGGTCAATAATCTCCTTTTTTATGATGACAAAACATTAAGCAATTCATAAAAAGAATGGAAGTGATATGTTTATCATGTATTAATGAATGAGAGTATGTGAAATTCTTGATTTTAAAAAAAATTAAAATTCTAATGATATACCAATATTTTGTATTAATGCTCCTCCTTAATGTACGCTTTTTTGATTTGTATGGGATTAAATAGTGTTCTTTCTTTTTGTGTTTATACATTTTTCTCCCTTATACCTTTTTTTCTTAATTTTTCTCTCCCTTTTTGTCAGCATCAAAATCATAGTTGAGAATTATAATTGAGAGAGGTAGACATTATGGCAAAGAAGGAAAGAATATAATTAAAAAAGTTTGATTCCATTACATAATATTAAAATTGTAATGACAAAATTGTATATTGGTTTACAAGAAAAAGGAGATCTATACCAATATACACCAAAGGCACACTAAGCAACAAACGAAAAAATAAGTAGAAAGAGCTAAACCTAATCCTCATTAAAGAGGAACTCTATGATTAGTTTAGAGGAGGATCTAGGTCTACAGGATGATAAGTGAGGTGCGGGTTGAGGAGATGGTGAGGGTCAAGAAGTGGATGGAGTCCGAGATCCAAAATTGCCAATTCAATCCATAATCTACCATAATGAAGTGATAAGAACTTTAGCCATGGTGCACTAGATTGTAATGTTGTCCTCCAATCTACTTGCAATTCTGGCAGTCTCAGATAATGAAAGTTCAATCTAAGTTGACGACCCATGTTATTCCTTCTCCAAAATTTCAATCCTTTATGATAATCCACTAAGTTACTGGCTAAGCATTTCAATCTGTCCCTTAAAAGATATCCTTTGTTCCTCAATACTCACCAACAGTTAATGTTTTACACTGAAGAGGATGTCAATGAACCTTTCAGATAGTTTTTGAACTACTTCCTCTACCACCCTTTCTATTGCTCCACAAATTGATTTTGATGATTACAAAATATTTGAAGAGATTACTAATGATTTTGGCTTGAAAAAGAATTTATTATATTTCAGGAGCAAAATCATAATTTTACCAAGTTTTGATTCAAAAGCCTCAAGAGCAAGAACAGAAGATTTATGATCTATTAGAAGTAATTTTATATTTTTTAGATTTATATTTTGAGAGAAAATTAATTTTTAAGAAAATGGTCGACCCCTATCAAAAGGGCTGAATGGCATAGGTTTCTTTAGCTGACACACCAAAAGGGTCAACCCCTAGGTCATCCCCTATACCAGAGGTCGACCTCTACTGTTCCAAAGGCAAAAAATATAGAAAAGTGGATTTTTTGGGGTTTTCTGTCGTAGGGGACGACCTAAGGGTCAACCCCTGTGACGGAAAAAGTCCATAATGGCTATTTTTTGATCCTTTTCAGTTGCATTTAATTCTCCAAAATGGATCTACAATGGTTATAAATTGGGTCTATTTTCTCTCTAGTCATCATTGAGGATATAAAGGCTTTCAAAAGGAAGGAACAAAATGAGAGATTCAAGTATTTATTTCAGTCCTAAGCAAAAAGCCCTCTTCAAGTAAAGAAGCTTTCATTTTTAAGTTCACCAATCCCTCAAAAGCACATTCAAGTCTTCAATAATCTTGAGAAAAATTAGAAAAGCTTCCTTTTGTGGTGTAAAGTGTTCTTAAAGCTTTTATTTTCTCATTTATGGAGCTTGAGTTGTATTTATTGACATAAACTCTTATTCTCTGCTCTTTGAGTTGTTTTAAGTTTTGAAAGAATTTCAAAACTTAGAAAGATTGATCCTAACCTTAAATAGGATTATATTGGATTAGCTTGTACTTGAAAAATAAGTGTTCTAGCTTGGAATAGCTAGGGTTGGAAGTTTCCAACGTTGTATTCAGTTTGAATACATTTAGTGGATTTAAATACCCAAGTAAGAGCTTGGGAAGTGGATGTAGGTGCAAGATTGGCACCGAACCACTATAAACCTTATTTGTTTATGGTGTTCTTCCCCTCTCTCTATCTTTACATTGTTATATACTTGCTCATTTGATATCCACTTATTCTCTACACTTAAAACATCTATCACATATCACTTACATATCATCACATAATCTTTGTAACTCTAAATTAGCTTTAAAATTTTAAAAACCCAATTCACCCCCTCCCCCTCTTGGGCTGCATAGCTGGACAACAAGTGGTATCAAAGCACGGTGCTCTAGTACTATTTTGATTTAACCATCAAAGAGTCAAAGATCTATGGCAACCCAAGTTGGTATCTCTCTAGTGAGGGGCAGTCCACAAACCAACCTCCACTTTTCAATGGATCAAACTATACCTATTGAAAAGCTCGAATGAGAATATTTATATAAACACTTGACTATGATATATAGAGTATCATAGTTAATGGACCACACACATCCACTAAGATAATTGATGATGTAGAATCAACCAAATCCAAAAGAGAATGAGATGAGGTTGATAAGAAAATGGCTCAACTCAATGCAAAAGCCATGAATATTTTATATTGTGCTTTAGATGCTAATGAATTTAATCGCATTTCAACATGCATATCGATTAAGAAAATATGGGATAGGTTAGAAGTAACACATGAAGGCACTAATCAAGTTAAGGAGTCAAAAATTAACATGCTTGTGCATAAATATGAACTCTTTAAAATGGAGCAGATGAATCAATAACTAAAATATTTACTCATTTTATGGATATTATTAATGATCTAAAAAGTCTTGGTAAGTCTTATTCTAATAGCAACCTTATGAGAAAGATTCTTAGATCTTTACCAAGGACTTGGGAGGCCAAAGTGACCATAATCCAAGAAGCAAAAGATCTGAATGTTTTACCCTTGGAGGAGCTTCTAGGATCACTAATGACACATGAGCTAAGCATGAAACAATATCAAGAAGAAGATGTCAAGAAGAAGAAGATAATAGCCCTCAAATCCACCACTCAACAAGATGAGGGATCTGATGAAACAGAAGATGAAGAACAAGATGAAGAATTAGCCCTCATCACTAGGAAGTTCAAGAGATTTTTGAAGAGGAGAAAATAAGGGATGAGGAAGAGGCCACCTACCAAAGGGGAGCATAGCAAGAAAAAAAATAAGGAGCAGCCTCTTATTTATTATGAGTGTAAGAAGTTGGGGCACTTTAGGTCCAAATATCCATAACTCAAAAAGGATCATAAGAAGTATAAGAAAAAGGCTATGATGGCTACATGGAGTAATAGTGACGACTCAAGCTCCAAAGAGAAAGAAGTTCATGAACAAGCCAACTTGTGTCTTATGGCACATGAAAATGAGATAAATATTAAAATCTCAAATGAATTTATAGTTGAAGAACTTCAAGAAGCCTTCTATGATTTAGTAGATGATTTAAAAAAGTTAGGAGCTAAAAATAAAGAACTTAAGTTAAAGAATCAATTCTTGCTAAAAGAAAATAAAACTATCTCAAGTGAAAAACTAGCTTTAACTTAAGAGAACCTAAATTTGAAAAATGAAATCGACAAGTTAAAACCAATAGTTGAAAATTTTACTTTGAGTTCAAATAAACTTTATATGATTCTGAAAAATCAAAAGGTCATCTATGATAAAGTCGGTTTAGGCTATAATCCCTTAAGAAAACAAAAACTTTTGAAAAATATTTTTTTAAATTCATAAAATAATAAATTTTTAAATATTACTTGCTTTAAATGCGGTAAACTAGGGCACAAATCTTATACATGTTTCTCTAACAATTTAAATGTAAAGAAAATATGGGTTCCAAAAAAAACTATTGTGACTAACCTTAAAGGATCCAAGAAAACTTGGGTACCTAAAGTAAAGACTTGATTTTGCATGTAGGTATGTCTTGCATCCAAAGAAGAAAATCAAAGATGGTATCTTAATAGCGGATGCTCAAGATACATGATCGGTGATGAATCCCAATTCATCATACTTGATGCTAAAAATGGAGGGATGGCTACCTTTGAAGACAATGGTAAAGAAAAGATCATCGGTATAGGTAACATTGGTATCACTCTCTCCAAGTATATTGAAAATATTTTATTAGTAGATGGTTTGAAACACAATCTCTTAAGCATTAGTCAACTTTGTGACAAGGATTATAAAGTTATTTTTGAATCTTCATTGTGCATTGTAACTAGTCCCAATGATCATGGCATTAAGTTTGTTGGGCATAGACATGGTAATATTTATATGGTAGATTTGAATGATCATTTCATGATAAACATATAATGTCTAGTAGCTATGAATGCCAAAATTAATGAGACTAGTTGGCTTTGGCACCGTAGGCTTACACATATTAGCATGCATTCACTTTCAAAGCTTATCAAAAAAAATTGAATTTTGAAAAAGATAAGATTTGTGATGCATGCCAACTAGATAAACAAACTAGAGTTTCTTTCAAATCCAAGAACATTATTTCAACTTCTAGGCCATTGGAATTATTATACATGGATTTGTTCGATCCTACAAGAACTACAAGCTTAGATGAAAAGCATTATAGTCTTGTTATTATCCATGACTTTTGACATTTTACATGGGTTTTCTTTTTGGCACATAAGGTTGAAACTTTTCATATTTTCTCAAAGTTTTATTGAAAAGTTATAAATAAAAAAGGACTTTCAATTCAAAGTATTCGAAGTGATCATGGAACCAAATTTAAAAATCAAAATTTTAAAGAATTTTATGATGAAAAATGTATAGACTATAACTTTTCAGCACCTAGGATACCTCAACAAAATGGAGTAGTAGAAAGAAAAAATAGAACACTAGAAGAAATAGCCCATACCATATTATGTGAAAGCAACCTCCTAAGATACTTTTGGATAGAAGCAATTAACACGACATGTTACATTCTAAATCATATTTTAATTAGACCAATTTTGAAGAAAACACCCTATGAGCTTTGGAAAGGAAGAAAACCAAACATTGCATATTTTCATATTTTTGGTTGCTGATGTTTTCTCTTGAACAATAGTAAAGAGAGGTTAGAAAAATTTGATGCAAAATCTGATGAAGCTATTTTCCTTGGTTACTCCTCTAGCAAAGTATTTAGAGTTTTTAACAAAAGAACTTTAGTAGAGGAGTCAATACATATTTTTTATGAAACTAATGATCTTCCATCAAGAAAGAGTGAAGGTATTGATGATGCAGGTCCTATTATAGATGGGATGAAGGAGCTTGATAGGAATGCGATGTTGTCGTTAAGAAACCATATTTATCAGTTTAATTTGACTTCTTAAAATAATTAAAAATATATAGATAGCGGTGAGTTGGGTCGAATCCACAGGGAAGGTAGTATTTTAGATTTGAAATCTTTGATTTTTGAAAAGAAAAAGAAAAGAATTTGAGTTTTGAAATCAAAAGTTAAGTCAAAAAATTAAAAGTAAAAATTAAAAGGTGCAAAAATTTAAACTTGGTACTAAAATCTACTAGTTAGATCTTAGCATCTATTTGCAATAAAATAAAAAGTAATAATTAAAGTGCAGAAATTAAATTATAATAAAAATAAAGAGCTAAAATTAAAGTATAAAAAATAAAATTTTTATTAATTAAAATTTTAAAATTTAAATACATGAAATTTAAAAAAAATAAAATAAAATAAAATAGCATGATCTCTGATCTTGGATCACCATTGGCAGAAAGATGGTGTAGAAGCCCAGCTCTTCTTCTTGGCATTCGTTGCCTCGAAGCAGCCATTAACCCAAAGCCTAGCTTCACCCTATACCAAAGCTTTCCAATAGTTAGATATGTTGATTTCTAGAGGTCTGGGGTCCTTTTTATAGAGCTAGGAGGGCTGAAAAGTTTTCTTCTATGTAATGTGGGACTAAGGAGCTCTTTGATCATCAAAATATGAAGAAATTTGAGTAAAAATTGGATTAAAAGGAGTCCTAGATGAATTCTACTACTCTTGATGAAATTTGACCATTGATAGAAATCCAACGAACCAAAAATCATCAAAATCGGATGCGTATTGACCCAGATCAGGTCGGATTAAATTTTAGCCATCCGATTGAGTTAATCAGGAGAAAATCTGGCCATTGGATCAAGTTCTTGATGTTTTAATCAAGTCGGGAGCTTTCTGGTCCATTGAATCTTCATCAGCTGGTTTTTTGGCCATCGAATCATGCCAGATCGCTGATGGAATTCGATTCAAATCCGAAAATAACCACCGCCATCCTATCTTGATCGCAATCAACTAGATCCGTCCGATCGTGCCTTTACTATTGCCTTGGACCGTATGGACTGGCTGCATCGTACATCGCAATCAATCAGCACCTCTAAAAAAGTCTAAAATGCCCTATGAGCCATGATAGATTTTCTATGAATTCTTTAAGGGTCTAGATCCACCACGTGTTGCTCTATGATTCGTCGATTTCTGCTGAGCTGACGGTCCACGCCTGGATTGTGGACCAGCTGATGGCTTCCGCAGCTAAGTCAGCTTGGTTTGGTGCATTTGGACGTGCCAACTTCATCGGCTTGGCTCAGCTTGGTGGCTTAGCTTGCAAAGCCGGCTGAGCCATTTTTCTTTTTTATTTAATTTTTTTTTTATCTTTAGAAATTCATATCTTCTCTATTTTAGCTCTGTTTTGCTTCAAACTTATTTTATTATGATCAAAAAAATAAGCTCTTTCCATTGATAATAAAATTTTATTTTTTAATTTTTTATTATTTTTTAATTAATTTTTTAATTAATAAAAATATTAATTTCTTAAAAATTATATATAAATTGATCATTAATTCTTAAAAATTAATATAAATAAATTAATAAATTAATATTTTTATTGATGAATTTATGATACTTATCGCACCCTCTAACTTAAGCTTTGCTCATTCTCGAGTAAAGAAAGAATTTAGTTTTAAATACCTTTTAACTTTAGAGTTTCGAATTTTACCTGAGCAGTTTTCAAAATGGTCATTGATATTCAGTAGAGCTTAAGTGAGACATTATCATTGGGGTATTAATACTTATCAATAGAAAAATTAAGTAAAGAATATTAAATTTTTCTAATTTTTTTTTTAAATTATCCTATCTTTATCTCTGATTTATCTAAACTTTCATATAGGCAAGTGTATTGCTACTTCCGCCCTTCATTTATTGATTTTTATTTTTACATTGCCCACCTTTTGACGTGTATCATTGCTTACTTAGGCAATAGGACCTAATTACTTGATGAAAAACTAATATTTTTATTTTTATTTTTTTAACATTGTACCACTATTGAGTGTCTTAACTCCTTAAGCTTTCTATTTGATCCATGTAGCGAGTCTTAGGCTAATGACTCTCAAACCAGTTGGCTTTAGGATACTAGGTATAGAATACCCTTCGAGCTTACTAGCTTGAATCAAACAGACTACGTGTTAAGACTAGCTTTAAATGAGCTTCTTTGCCCTTCCCACTTTTTGACGTGAAATCAATGCTTGCTTAGGCAAAGAGATCCGATTGCTCAGTGAAAAGTACTTGAAAACTATTTTATTAAAATAATTTTTTTATATGAAGAAATATATAGTTATCCTACACAAGCTCATAAAAAGTAGACTTTTCTTTAATGCTAGTAGAAAAATTAAAAATACTCAAAGAAAAAAAATTTTATGTTCTAGACTTAACTCTTTATTGAATTTTCTTAATAAAATTCCTCAATATCTCACAGATTTTCTGATCTATGCATCAATTTTATTTTAAAAATATTTAGTTTAATTTAATTCTTAAGCATAATCGGATGTCTAAATACTAAATACTAACTTTTTCTTAAGAATTTAAAATTTTAAAATTTTTATTTTTCTCTTCCTCCAACTTAATCAACATTGTCCTCAATGAAGAAGAAAAAATAAAGAATGTAATAAAGAACATGAAAGAATATACCTGACTATATTTTTGATCTAGCACATGCCTTTGAAAATTTAAGCTCTTCCTCCAGCTTATTCAAATTATTCTAAAAAGAAAATTAACTAAAAAAATAAATTAAACTAAAAAAAACTAAATATTGGGTTGCCTCCCAATAAGCGCTAAGTTTACCATCTTCAGCCAGATACAATGCAGCTTACTATCCTGTGTCGAATATTGAATTGATAAATTTCAATAGTTTTGGATTGCAAATCTTAGAAAGTTGATTTATAATCCCATTATTGATATAATCATTGTTAATTTTAGGGACATAATTTATGATCCCATTCTCAGACCCATGTTTATTAAGAATTTTTCCTATTTGTTCTTCTACAATGCTCATGAATGGAGTTTTTGTATTAGAAGTTAAGTTTGATTCAATGGGTATTGGAATGGTGATAAAAGATGGTTCTAATTCTGAAGATAAATTAATGTGATCTTGCTTAAACAACTCTGTTGACTCTTCATTACATGCCTCTTAATTTTTGTAAGAAGAACCTGCTTCTAGGGTTGAAGGGAATAGGCTTTTAGGTTTATAAGTTTCAGATAAATCATCTATTCTCTTTTTCTCTGTCTATCTCATTTAAACTGGAACTAGCATCAGTACTAATTTCTAGCTCGGGTACTTCTATATGTGTTAGTCTCAGTACTAACCAGTTCCTCTAAATTTTTATTTTGGCTAGCATCAGTACTAGTCTCTCTCACCTGATCTTGGTATGATCCATAAGAATCCTATAGCTTTTAAGTTCAAAAAGTACTTTGGCATTCTCAAATTGGGTATTCTTAAGTGAGACGTTAAATTGATAACTTAGTCAAGATGGTTGTGAAGGAAAATCTTGATTTTTCGGATGAGATTCGTTCAGATTTGATCTGATCAAGAGATATATTTCAAAATTTTTTCTCTTTGATCTAAATCAGATCTAGGATCTTTCATATCTGATTTATATTATTCTAATAATCAAAATAAAATATAGATAAATTAAATCAAATTTAATTTACCTTGATGTAGGATAATCTTATTACCCATTGATGATCTTGTAAGCAGCGGAAGGTTCTGGATCTAGCCATGCAAGTATCTGACCTCTATCGATATCCACTCAGACTGGATCTAAAGATCCTCTTCTTCTCTATCACGTCTTCAAAAATTAGATCTGAATCTGATTTGGAGGATCTTCAAAATAGCTTTCGAAGATCAGCAGTTGTCCTTTACAGCAGCGCAGCCTTCTAGCTTTCTGTCGCCTTTCTCTCGCCTAGATTACACCAACTAAGATCCCAAACTTCTTTGGACGTGAAGAGAAGAGGGAGAAGATGAACTTGGCAAGGAGGAGGAAGAGAGAGGAAGCCTTGGGGCATGAGAATTATGTGTTTTTTTTTTTTTTACTTTGAGTTGGGCGTAGGGTCTTATTTATAGACTATGCGTGATCCAACTCCTCTTCGTTCCAGTCAATCACAACCCTTTGTGAAATTAGATCTAAATCTGATTGGTGGGAATAGAGTCCCTTGGATTCATCCTTAGATGGCGCCTAAGATCAGTCAAAGTTGGTTCTTAGGAAGAGTCTAATCAAAATCCAATAAGGAGATGGAGTCCAACAGGGACTCCTGGGCGCCTCATGCTTGGGCGCACGCCACCCTTGGCGTGCGCCCTCCTCCTTGGCGTGCGCCCTCCTCCTTGCCAATTTTTAGCAGGAGGACAAGCCCCCACCAGCTCTCCAATAGGTGTGTGACACATAGATAGAAGTCAAAGTATCAATAGTCAATATTTGACCAGTCAAAGGTCAACTTTTGACCAAAGTCAAAGGACGAGAAATGACAGATGACCAAAAATGGCAGGTATTATCTTATAAAATAAGGCAACCCTTTTCTGACCTGAACAGCATCCAGTCAGACCAAGTGGAGGCCTTTGATCGAGCACAAACTCCTTTGGCTCAGTCAGGACAACTATTTATGATAGTAAAAGAAGAACATTAGGCTCAATCGAGTGCTAGCACGATTTCTTTGAACCTAATTGAATCTCATTCAAATCAATTGAACTAGATCAGTTTAATTGATAATCACCAGATTTAAACCCTTATTTGTGTAATCTAGTTAGGTTCAGTTCTGTATGGTAATGGGATATGTCATGATCTCTATCATCGACATCATCGAAACTCCTTTCGATGGATCAAAACTCTTCTGATTCGAACAGCTAGAATGATCGATCATCTAAATCATTCTAATTGCTCCCAAAATCTACCAGTGACACCAAGCAGTATGTGGTGAACCATCAGAGCTAAATGCGAACCTCTTGGTGCAGCTACCTATGTGATTAAGTTCTTCTATCTTGAGTCCCGATCAGATTAGGGTTAAGGTGAACTTGTCAAACCCTAGTTTCTGTCATATGATGTAATCAATTGATTCAAGTCCGATGTAAAAACCTAAATAGAAACTCTTTCTATTATTTTACTCTGCCATGGCCATGGGCTTTTGGACTTGATTCTCATAATCATCATAGGGCTGCTCCTCTACCACCGAGGTAGATAGATTCCATCTTGATGCAATCCAGTTCCTACAATGAACATGCTATAACCAACATACATCTCAGGGTTCTGAATGGCTAGGAGATCGAGTTATAATGTAGTCAAACTATAACATCCTCAAGGTGAACTATCGATGCACCTCAGGTCAAAAAACCCGACACACCACTGCAGCATCGAGTCAGTCATTGACGAGAAGGTAGACTTCCTAATGACTACTCGAGGTGGTCACGCTCAGTGCCCTCATTCTCTAACGAGTATCTGTACTCTCGCTCTGATTTCTCCACACCGTAGACTCAAAACTCATCTACTAAAGAGAAATGATTGTACACCAACCTTCTAGATCAATCACCATCCTCATGATGATCCTATGGTCGGAAGCATTTGATGAGTTAATAATGATTATTCATATCTTAAATTTTCAACTCTTGAAAATATGAATTATTATTACCATTAACTCAAAAAATGTATCATAGACAATAAATACACATATGTGATAGAAAATAACCCATTTTATTGATTATAGTTAAAATTATAATTTTGCCCCTAGAAGTGTATTATAAGTGTCAGCCAATTCTGGCTTCTAGGGCACATATATCTAACAATCTTCCACTTATCCTAAAGCCAATTAGCTATAAGTCTAAGTCCCATCTTCTCAAGATGGGCTTCGATTTTTTTATTGTCCCAACGCTTTTGTTATATAACTTGGTCGGGTCTGCGTATTATCTGTAGAATTGACTCTCTTAACCTTGACGTAACCCTTCTCGAGGTAATCGTGGATAAGGTGGTATCACCACTCAATGTGCTTGGATTTCTGATAAGACCTCAGCTCCTTAGCAAGGGCTATGGCGCCATTGTTGTCACAGTACAGAGGAATGGCATCTGATGGCATTACTCCAATTTCTACAGGAAACTTCTTGTACCAGAATGCTTCTTTCACAGCCTTTGAAGCAGCAATATATTCTGCTTCCATGGTGAAATCTGCTATCACGGTTTGCTTGAAACTCTTCTAGCTGATAGCACCACCATTGCATACAAACAGACTCCTAGATGTCGACTTTTGATCATCTACATCGGACATGAATTCCGAGTCTGTGTATCCCGGACTTGGAGTTTCTCATTACCAAAGACCAAACATCATATCCTTAGTTCTTTCTTAAGTACTTAAGGATACATTTCATAGAAGTTCAGTGTTCTTCATCTGGATTTGATTGATATCTGCTTGTGACACTCATAGCATGGGCTATATCAGGTCGTGTACATAGCATGGCATACATGAGGCTCCCTATTAAAGAAGCATAAGGGATCTTGCTCATGATTCTATTCCTCAGGTGTGCTAGGGCACATCTTTCTTTGGAAGATGAATACCATGTCTGAAGGGTATTAAATCCCCTCTTAAAGTTTTCATACTAAACCTTTTTAGTACATCCTCTATGTACATCTTCTGTGAAAGTCCTAGCATCCTATTTCGGTCTATCCCTATATACCTTAATTCCTAGAATAAAGGATGCTTCACTAGGTTCTTTCATGGAGAATTCCTTGCACAACCATATTTGACTATCGTCACATGGAATATCATTCCCAATAAGGAGGATGTCATCCACGTACAATACGAGGAAGACAATAAGCGCTCCCACTAACATTTTTTGAAGACACACAGTTCCTCTCATTCTTTTATAAAATCAAACATTTTGATCACATCATTGAAATGAGTGTTCTAGCTCCGAGATGCTTGCTTAAGTTCATTATTGACTTTGCAGCTTGCAAACCTATGATCAGTATCCTGGATGTGAAACCTGCGGTGTTCCATTAGATATCTTCCTCAAGATATCCATTTAGAATGTTTTCAGTCCATTTGCCATTTTCATAATCGAAATAGGCTGCAATGGCAAGCAATGTCGGATGGATTTTAGATAGCAACTGAAAAAGGTATCCTGATAGTCAATCCTTCATTGACTATAACCTTTTGCCATATCTACCTTGAATGCCCCATTCCATGCACCAATCTTTCTCTTGAGATCCATTTACACCATAGGTATATACCTTCTGGTGGATCTACCAAGGTCCAGACTTGGTTTGAGTGCATCGAGTAATTTCTGACTTGCATTGCCTCTAGCCATTTCTCGGAGTCGATATTGATATCACTCTTGTAGGTTTGGGATCATCACCATGAGCCCATTTACCTACGAGGAACATTTTCTCTACTTCTCTGAAATATACCTAAGTATCTCTCAGGGGACGAACTTTTCGATCTATGAGGTGGAGGAGGTAGTGTTCTTATTGGCTCAACCTGATTTGGTTCCAATTGGTCCTTAGCTCGTTTACTTGTGAGACTTTCTCATCAAGCTTAATTGCCTTTCCAATGCCGCTATCTTGAATAAACTATTTTTCAAGAAAGATGGCATGTCGACTCACAATCACATTGTGGTCTTCTGGAATGTAGAAATAGTATCCTAATGACTCTTTAGGATATCCTATGAATCGAGCTCTAAAGGACCTAAACTCTAACTTGTCCGCTTGTTGTCTTTTGACATGAGCCGGACAACCCCAAATTCTGAGATGACTCAGACTTGGTTTCTTACCGTGCCATATCTCATACGGTGTGGTAGGAACGGTTTTAGAGGGAAACCCTATTCAGTAGATAAATTGAAGTTAACAATGATGTCCCCAAAGAAAATCAGGAGGTCTGTGAAGCTCATCATGGATCGGACCATATCCAATAGAGTCCGATTTCTCCATTCTGAAACCCCGTTGAGTTGAGGTGTTCCTGGTGGAGTCCATTGAGAGACTATGCCATTTTTCTTAAGATAGTCTAGGAATTTTGGCTAAGGTATTCACCTCCTCGATCTGATCGAAGAACCTTAATGGTTTTCCAAGTTTGTTTTTCTACTTCATGTCTGAATTCTTTGAACTTTTCAAAAGCTTCAGACTTGTGTCTCATAAGATACACATACCCATACCTAGACAGATCATCGGTAAAGGTAATGAAGTAGACAAAATTGCCTCTAGCCGGCACATCAAATGGGCCGCACACATCAGTATGTACTAGGGCAAGGAGATCTGTGGCCCTTCCCCATGTCCAACAAAAGGGAGTTTAGTCATTTTGCCTTGAAGACAAGATTCACAAGTTGGATATGACTCGGAAAAGTCAATGGACTCAATAGCCCATTTTTCTCCAATTTGTTGATCCTATCTTCTGCTATATGACCTAATCTTAGGTGCCATAGATATCTGTCATTTGGACTATCCCTAGGTCGTTTGGCATTCACGTTTTGCTCGATAGTTAGAACAGGTACATCAATATGTAGCTGATAAAGACCATTAATAAGGAAACCATTTGCAATTTTATTTCTTTCATAAAGAATGTTACAATGGTCCTTAAAGAAGGTAATCACATAACCTTCTTGTGCTAAGCATGAAATAGAAATCAAATTCCTGCTAGCTGCAGGCACATAATAACAGTCTTTCAAAACTAAGTCTAAACCAGATGGTAATCGAAGAGGGTATGTTCCCACGGCTACTGCAGCAACTCTTGCTCCATTACCGATGCGCATAGGATCATGTCTCCATCCCTCAGCCTCCTGCTATCCTCAAGACCCTGCATGAAAGTGCACAGATGAGCACTAGAACCAGAGTCAAGCACCCAACTGGATGCAGAAGAAACCGTAAGGTTAGACTCAATAACGAGCATACCTCCAGAAGGACCTTCCTTCTTGTTCTTCAGGGTGGCCAGGTAAGTAGGGCAGTTTCCGCTTCCAATGGCCGTCGCTGTTGCAATGGAAACACTTTCCTTTGACATCGGCCTTTTTCTTCGGCTCTGCCTTCTTCTTCTTTGCTCCTTCCACCTTCTGCTTTTTCACAGACTTCTTTTTCTTTCCATAAGACTTTCTTTTGGAAGAAGTCCATTCCATAGCAAGAACTGAGCCTTTAGAACCTTTCATAGAAAGCTCAGCGGTAACCAGCATATTCATTAATTCGGCCAAGGAATTTTGAAGTTTATGCATGTGGTAATTCATGATGAATTGCCCATATGCATCAGTCAAGGATTGCAGAATAATATCATTCTGCAGATCCAAGTCCTAACTTCACACCGAGCTTCTCAAGCTCTTCCATGTCCTTGATCATCATCAGACAGTGATCTTGGACTGACTGCCCATCATGCATCTTAGCCTTAAAAAGTCATTTCGTGACTTGATATTTGGCTGCGCGACTCTGTTCACCAAACATCTCCTGTAGGTGAGCCAACATTTGGCGAGCAGTCCCGATATCTTCATGTTGGCGCTGGAGCTCATCAGACATCGAGCCCAACATGTAATATCTGGCCTTATTATCTTCGTCTATCCATTTTTCCAGAGACGCTCTCTGTTCAATGGATGGACGGGCTGGTAAGGTGGGAGGGTCCTGGTCCAATACATGGGTTAACTTCTCGAAACCCAAAATAATTTTGTAGTTCCTGAGCCAATCTTTATAATTGGATCCAGTCAGTCTATGTGTGTCCAGGATACGTGCCAATGGGTTGGACGCAGACATTTTTCTGTAGAGAGTCAAAGATTCTAGTTAGATACTGTAATTTGACTTGACCAATTTATTTAGGGAATTTTATTTTTAAACAAATTAGCTCCACTATTTTCTCGGATCCCTACACTCCCTCTGTAGAGAGATGCAAAAATCTCCATGATTAATGATTTCTAGTGGGTGGTGCGGTCTCACCAACTGACTCATCACCTCACCTAACAGTTATTGGTGATGGGTTAGCCAATGAGTGAACAACTCTTGTTCAATGATTCTCTAATCATGGTGCACCCAAACTTGGTCTCTAATTCATGAATCTCACCGTATCCGGAATATTGATCCACTCCTTAGTTAAGTCAGACCCACCATTTGCATAGACTGGATTCCTAATTGAGTCTCTCACCGTATCCAGAATATTGAGCCCAACTCATCCTCCAGCCCATAGCATCCAATGCCTAATAGACATGGTTGCATCTTTTCGGTGCAACTGAGCCACTGTATCCAGCCGAGAACAATCAACCCCGGAAGGGCCCGCACATCTACAATGGTGGAAGACCTCAGACTTAATCTTTTCTTAGGGAGAATTGATTCAGGTCTCATTAAACTAGACTTGTCATAGTCATAACAATTATGACTAACCTAGTGGCATGGGTTAGCTCGGATTATTGACCACCTCAGATCAGAACTGTGTCAACAGATATGGCCAGGTAAGTGAGACCGGTGGAAGGAATATGCCATTAACTCGTACAAGAATGCATTCAGGTCGAGTAGCTTCCAATTAAAAACCAGTCGGTCGTATGTGCCAAACTTACCTTAGACACCAAATTATTGAGTCAGAACCAATTGGGTTAGCCTACAATCCAGACTCTAACCTCTGAGCCTAATTAGGTCTTGCTTGATCGTGACTCGATCTTGACCCAGACTTAATCCTATTAGGCTGGTCAATTTAAGCATTGTTGATCCCATCTAACCAACTCTTGATTCGGTTTGATCAACCGCTTAGACCTAATTGAGCTACCCAAGCCCGAACCCAGTATTATGAATATGTCTTAGATCTAAAATTCTCAATTTTAGACCTAATTAATATTTCATAATCTTAATTTTTAATTAAGTAGGGTTCATAAACAAAATATGCACAATAAATCCTAGGGTTTCAGGATCTAGGGTTTTGCAGAAAGTAAGTTTTGGATTTCTGATTAAGGACGAACACGCAGCACCCCTACACATCATAAGAACACCCCATCGAATGGGAAGGAGAGGGCCTTTAAACCCTTCTTCGTTCTTATGACCGGACGGCCTAAGAGGAACGCCTTAATCAGGAACATGTAATACTACAAAATAAGTTTTAGATCTATATCATATATCTCATATACAAATTAGATCTAATCATGGCATATTTTGCATACATCTCATGTATCGAATCATGCATATTTTCAGATCTAAATTATCTCATAATAATCTAAAAAATTAGATTTAAATTGATCTAATCAAAATAAATTCTAATCTAGACAACTATGTAGAACTATTCTACAACTAGTCTAGACATGCATCAATCATATCTCATATGATGTTTAAAATTAAATAATTTTTTATTTGCTATTTTTTTAGATATTATTATAATAATTATAATATCAAAAAATAGTAAATAAATAGATCTAAAATATGATTTAATCAAATTAAATTAAAAACATGCAAGACTATTCTATAGAACTATTCTATTTTAGAACTAGTCATGCATATTTTCTAATCTTAGATCCAAATCATTTAATTTTAATTTTTTCTGATTTTAGATCTGATCACATCTCATGTGACATCTAAAATCACTTATTTTTTAATTAAAATAAATTTAAAATTAGATCTAAATACTTTTAGAACCTTGGCTCTGATACCAGTTGAAGGAAAATCCTGATTTTTCGGACCAGGTTCGTTCAGATCTGATCAGATCAAGAGATATATTTCAAAAATTTTTTCTCTTTGATACTAATCAGATCTAAGATATTTTAGATCTAATTCTTATTATTTTAATAATTAAAATAAAATTAGATAAATTAAATCAAATTTAATTTATCTTGAAGTGGGTAATCCTATTACCCGTTGATGATCCTGTAAGCAGCGGAAGGTTCTGGATCTAGCCACGCAAGTGCCTGGCCTCTATCGGTATCCACTCAGAGCTGGATCTAGAGATCCTCTTCTTCTCTATCACATCTCCAAAAATTAGATCTGGATCTGATCTGGAGGATCTTCAAAACTCCTTTTCGAAGATCAGCAGTTGTCCTTTGCAGCAGTGCAGCCTTCTAGCTTTCAGTCGCCTTTCTCTCATCTGGATTGCACCAACCAAGAATCCAAACCTCTTTGGATGTGGAGAGGAGAGGGAGAAGGTGGGTTTGGCATGGAGGAGGAAGAGGAGAGGCAGCCTTGGGGCATGGAGAATTTGATTTTTTTTTTTCTTTGAGTTGGGCGCAGGGTCTTATTTATAGACTAATGCTGTGATCCAACTCCTCTTCTTCCCAACCAATCACAACCCTTTGTGAAATCAGATCTAAATCTGATTGGTGGGAATAGAGTCCCCTTGGATTCCTCCTTAGAGGGTGCCTAAGACCAGTCAAAGTTGGTTCTTAGGAGAACTCTAATCGGAATCCAAAAAGGAGATGGAGTCCCTATCCAACAGGGACTCCTGGGCGCCTCCAGCTTGGGCACACGCCAAGGGTGGTGTGCGCCCTCCTCCTTGCCAGGTTCTGGCAGGGGGACAAGCCCCCACCAGCTCTCCAATAGGTGCATGACATGTGGATAGAAGTCAAAGTGTCAATGGTCAACATTTGACCAGTCAAAGGTCAACTTTTGACCAAAGTCAAAGGACGAGAAATGGTAGGTGACCAAAAATGGCAGGTAATTGTCTTACAAAATAAGACAACCCTTTTCTGACTTGGACAAGCTCCAGTCAGACCAAGTGAAGGCCTCTGATCGAGCACAAACTCCTTTGGCTCAGTCAGGACAACTTATTTATGATAGTAAAAGAAGAACGTTAGGTTCAATCGAGTGCTAGCACGATTTTCTTGAACCTAATTGAATCTCATTCAGATCAATTGAACTGGATCAGTTCAATTGATGATCACCAGATTCAAACCCTTGTTTGTGTGATCCAGTTAGGTTCAGTTCTGTATGGTAATGGGATATGTCATGATCTCTATCATCGACATCATCGAAACTCCTTTCGATGGATCAGAACTCTTCTGATTCGAACAGCTAGAATGATCGATCATCTAAATCATTCTAATTGCTCCCAAAATCCACCAGTGACACCTAGCAGTATATGGTGGCAACCCATCAGAGCTGAATGCGAACCTCTTGGTGCAGCTACCTGTGTGATTAAGTTCTTCTATCTTGAGCCCCGATCAGATTAGGGTTAAGGTGAACTCGTCAAACCCTAGTCTCTGTCATATGATGTAATCATTCGATTCAAGTCCGATGTGAAAATCTAAATAGAAACTCTTTCTATTATTTCACTCTGCCATGGCCATGGGCTTCTGGACTTGATTCTCATGATCATCATAGGGCTGCTCCTCTACCACCGAGGTAGATAGATTCCTTCTTGATGCTATCCAGTTCCTACAATGAACATGCTATAGCCAACATACACCTCAGGGTTCCGATATGGCTAGGAGACCGAGTTATGGTGTAGTCAAACTATAACACCCTCAAGGTGAACTGCCGATGCACCTCAGGTCAAAGAACCAGACACACCACTGCAGCATCGAGTCAGTCATTGACGAGAAGGTAGACTTCCTAATGACTACTCGAGGTGGTCACGCTCAGTGCCCTCGTTCTCTAACGAGTACCTATACTCTCGCTCCGTGTCTCCACACCATAGACTCAAGACTCATCTACTAAAGAGAAGCGATTGTACACCAACCTTCCAGATCAATCACCATCCTTGTGATGATCCTATGGTCGGGAGCATTTTATGAGTTAATGATTATTCATGTCTTAAATTTTCAACTCTTGAAAATATGAATTATCATTACCATTAACTCAAAGGATGTATCATAGATACTAAATACACATATGTGATAAAAAATAACCCATATTATTGATTATAGTCAAAATTATAATTTTGCCCCTAGAAGTGTATTACTAGTGTCAACCAATTTTGGCTTCTAGGGCACACATATCTAACAGATTGGTGGATATTAGGTTGATTGTTTGAAATTGGTAGGCTCGGCAGTTGATCTAGTTCTCTTCTCATGTTAGACTCAACTAGTTATCCAATTTGAGCTTTTAGCTTGGCGATAGATTCTTATTGAGTTAAGATCGATTGTTGTTGATTCAGAATTAATTGTTGAAGTTAGTTAAATCTATCATCAGCTAGATTGGTCTATTGAGAAGGTGGGTATGATAGCTAGTTGTTATATGATGGCTGGGTAAACTGACTAGGCTGACCATTATTATAGGCATAGTTTTGGTATTGGGGTCTATTCTGATAATTTTGTACAAGTAAAATTTGGGTCTGAGCCTGAGTCTGTTGGAATGTCCAAGAAAAATTATGGTGGTTGCTCCAATCTGGATTATATAAATTTGAAAATAGATCATTAATCAATTTAGAGTAACCTTGAGCAGCTTGAATTTGTTCTTGGAAAAAATGTGGAAATTGTGCAGCAATAGGACATTCATTCACATGATGGATTGGACTGGCACAAAAAGAATAAAACTTCTGATAATTAGAAGGTGATGTGAATTGTGCAGGAGATTGTTGATTTAGGGTTAGTAGTTGATCTAATTTCTTAGTAAGAAGGTCAACTTTATCTAATTTTTGGACTATTAGATTCAGATCAGCCAATTGATTATCAGGTTTAATATGAATCAACCATTTAATTAAGTTCAACTAAATCAAAAAAAGTGATTTCCTACCGTGCATGTATTAGTGTAACCCTAATGTATGGTTTAGAATTTTTTTAGATTTTTTAAAAAAATTTTTATATATTTTTTATTATTTTATTTTTATTATTTTTTAAATTATTTTAATTATTTTTTATTTAATTTATTTATTATTTTAAATATTTTTTTAGTTAGTTTAATTTAATTTTTTTATTTTATTTTATTTTATTTTTGAAGAAAAAAAAAGAAGAAAGAAATAAAAGTTCTAAAAAAAAAATCCTAAGAAGTCCTAGAACTAAGAAGAGAGAGAAGAATTAAGTTTAATTAGTGATAATGTTGGTTAATAATCAAGTTGGTTAATCAATCCTGATTAAGGGTTATTCTGGATCTAGACAGCTCCTAACTGTTAAGATCACCTTCAAGCCCTTCAAGTGTAGGATCAGTCAATCAACTGATCTGATCAGATAAGTATAAGATCGGTAGGAGTCCCTCCATTGCTTGCCCTAGATACTAATTATGCTTGGCCAGATAAGCGAACGGAATCAATTAGAAACCACCTTCCTTCGGATCCAGTCATCCCTGAACCATTTTCCTAGACACCAGTCAAATCGACTAATCCTAACTTGGTTCAACTCTTAGGATTTCTTATTCTAATGAGCTCGAGCTCCTAGGACTGATGTCTAATTAATTTTAAAATTAAAGGTTTAGATCAATACAAGATGCTAGTTGGTTGTTTATGGACTAAGAAAGGATGATCAAATTTCCATCTTATCTTGTTTAATTAGGTTGTACCCTTAATTTGGTTTAATATGAATATGCACTAAAAATTTTCAATCAAAGGATTCTTTGCAATTTAAACTAGATGCATGCAACTAATTGAATTCTGAAAGGCTTACCTTGCCTCCAGCAATCATCAGAAAAAATAAAAATAAAACTAATATGATGCATGCTCTAAATAGTTAGAATTTCTAATCTTATCATGAGATTTTTAATTAGATTTAAGTGGATGTATTTTTTTTTAATTTAATTTAAAAATAAAATAAATAAATAAAAAAGAAAAGGACTAGGGTTAGGATTGATCTCATCAAGAAAAACTAAATGATTTGTTCCTTGCCCTAGTTCTTTTTGTTCTTTAACCTTTTTTCTACAAAATAAAAAAAAGTTAGCAAGCAATATTTATAAGAAAATAAAAATTTTATTTATAATTTATTTATAAAAAAATCAAAGAGATCAAAAATTTAATGTCTGTGCCTTCTCCGACAAAGATGCCAAAAACTTGGTGCATTTGCCAAAATTATTTTTAATTTATTTAAAATAAATTAAAAAAATTAAAATTAAAAATCAAAAATAATCTCTGGCAACGACATCAAAAACTTGATAAGAATACGATATTATCGTTAAGACACCATGTTTATCAATTTAATCCGACTTCTTAAAATAATTAAAAATATATAGATAGCAGTAAGTTGGATCGAATCTACAGGATTGAAATCTTTGATATTTGAAAAGAAAAATAAAAGAATTTGAGTTTTGAAATCAAAAGTGAAGTCAAAAAATTAAAAGCAAAAATTAAAAGGTGCAGAAATTTAAACTTAGTACTAAGATCAACTAGTTAGATCTTAGCATCGATTTGTAATAAAATAAAAAGTAATAATTAAAGTGTAAAAATTAAATTATAATAAAAATAAAGAGCTAAAATTAAAGTGCAAAAAATAAAATATTTATTAATTTAAATTTTAAAATTTAAATAAATAGAATTTAAAAAAAATAAAATAAAATAGCCTGATCTCTGATCTTGGATCGGCATTAACAAAAAGATGGTGTAGAAATCCAGCTCTTCTTCTCAGCATCCGTTGCTTCGAAGCAGCCATTAATCCAAAGTCTGGCTTTATCCTATACCAAAGCTTTCCTCTAATCAGATCTGTTGATTTCTAGAGGCCTAGGGTCCTTTTTATAGAGCTAGGAGGGCTGAAAAAATTTCTTCTAGGTAATGTGAGACTAAGGAGCTCTTTGATCGTCAAAATATGGAAAAATTTGAGTGAAAATCATATTAAAAGGAGTCCTGGATGAATTCTGCTACTTTGAATGAAATTTGGTCATTGATAGGAATCCAACGGACCAAAAATTATCAAAATCGGATGCATATCGACCCAGATCAGGTCGAACTAAATTCTGGCCATTTGATTGAGTTAATCAAGAGAAAATCTGACCGTCGGATTGAGTTCTGAATGTTTTAATTAAGTCAGGAGCTTCTTGGACCGTTGGATCTTCACCAGCTAGTTTTCTAGCTATTGGATCGCGCTAGATCGCTGATGGAATTCGAATCAAATCCGAAAATAACCATTGCCGTCCGATCTTGACCACAATCAATCAGATCCATCCGATCACGCCTTTACTATTGCCATGGACCGCATGGACCGGCTTCACCTTACACCACAATCAATCAGTGCCTCCTATCATCGAGTGAAAAGTCCAAAATGCCCTATGAGCCGTGATAGATTTTCTATGAACCCTTTAAGGGTCTAGGTCCATCACGTGTCGCTCCGTAATTCATCAATTTCTGCTGAGCTGGCAGTCCATGCTTGGATCATGGACCGACTGATGGCTTCCGTAGCTGAGTCGGCTTGGCTTGGCACATTTGGATGCACCGACTTCGTCGGCTTGGCTTGGCTTGCGGAGCCGGCTGAGCCATTTTTCTTTTTTTATTTATTTATTTTTTATCTTTAGAAATTCATATCTTCTCCATTTTAGCTTTGTTTTGCTTCAAACTTATTTCATTATGATTAAAAAAAATGATCTCTTTCCATTGATAATAAAATTTAATTTTTTAATTTTTATTATTTTTTAATTATTTTTTAATTAATAAAAATATTAATTTTTAAAAAATTATATATAAATTGATCATTAATTTTTAAAAATTAATATAAATTAATTAATAAATTAATATTTTTTATTGATAAATTTATGATACTTACTAGAGCTCATCCTAAAGGACTTAATAATTCAAAATGAAAAAGAATATGAGAACAAACAAGAGGATGAAGGTGAAGAATAATATGAACAACCTCAAGGTATAAATGATCTACCAAGAGAATGGAGGTATAACCACAATCATCCCAAAGAATTAATTATTGGTGATCCTACACATGGGATAAGAACTCGTTCTTCACTTAGAGATGCATACAATTATTTTGCATTTATTTCTCATTTTGAACCTAAAACTATAGATGAAGCTGATAAAGATTATAATTGGATAAATGCAATGCAAGAGGAACTTAATCAATTCGAAAGAAATAATGTATGGATCTTAGTATCAAGACCTAAAAATCATCCAATAATTGGTACAAAATGGGTATATAGAAATAAATTGGATGAAAATGAAAATATAATTAGGAATAAAGCAAGATTAGTTGCAAAGGGTTATAATCAAGAAGAAAAAATTGATTTTGATGAGATCTTTGTACATGTTGCTAGACTAGAAGCAATTAGACTTTTACTTGCTTATGCATGCTTTATGAATTTTAAGCTATTTCAAATAGATGTTAAAAGTGCTTTCTTAAATAGATATATTACCGAAGAAGTTTATGTAGAACAACCTCCTGGTTTTAAAAACCATGCCTTTCCTAATCATCTTTTCAAATTAAAAAAAGCATTATATGATTTAAAATAAGCACCTAGGGCTTGGTATGAAAGGTTAAGTAAATTCTTGCTCAATAATGATTTTTCAAGAGAAAATGTAGATACAACCATTTTCATTAAAAAGGATTATGATGATATCTTAATTATACAAATATATATTGATGATATCATATTTGGGTCTACTAATGAAACTCTTTGTCAAGATTTTGTTAAGCTTATGCAGGGAGAGTTCGAAATGAGCATGATGGGTGAACTAACATTCTTCCTCAAACTCTAAATCAAGCAAACAAAGAAAGAAATCTCCATTACCCAAAGCAAGTATACAAGAGAGCTACTCAAAAAATTTGGGATGGAGAGCTCCAAAGCCATTGGTACCCCCACGAGCCCATCATGTAAGCTTGACAAGGATGAAGGAAGTAAAAGTATTGATCAAAAATTTTATAGAGATATGATTGATTTTTTATTATATTTAACTGCTACTAGACTAGATATCATGTTTAGTGTATATTTATGTGCTCGTTTTTAATCTAATCCAAAAGAATCACATTTAAATGCTGTTAAAAGAATACTTAAATACTTAAAAGGAACTCAAACCTTAGGATTATAGTATTCAAAAAATTCATCAATTGACCTAATAGGATATTCAAATGTAGACTTTGCTGGATGTAAATTAGATAAAAAAAGGTACTAGTGAAACTTGTCAATTTTTAGGAGTTAATTTAATCTCTTGGTTTAGCGAGAAGCAAAATTCAGTAGCACTGCTATGGCTGAGGCCGAATACATTGCAGCTGAAAGTTGCTGTGCATAAATTATGTGGATTAAGCAACAACTTGAGGACTTTGACATCAAACTTAACAAAACTCCCATAAGATGTGACAATACTAGTGCCATTAATTTGACTAAAAATCTAATACAACACTCTAGGTCAAAACACATTGAAATTAGGTATCATTTTATAAGAGAACATGTCCAAAATAATGACATATTTCTTGATTATGTTTGTACTGAAAAATAATTGGCTGACATATTTACAAAGGCTTTAAGTAATGATAGATTTTGTGAAATTAGAAAAGAATTAAGAATTCTTGATCCATTAGCCTAAATATCTTTATTATTTCAAGTTCTTTCCTATCAAATCATCTTGAACCAAATCTTGAACTTTTTCTCATCTTTCAATCTTTAAAAAGCTTAAATTTATACTTCCTTTGATCAAGCTCATGAATGAAGTTCTACCCTAAAAGTTTCATATTTTTATAAAATTTTTTCATCATTTTTTTGATTTTTTCTATGCCATGGGTCAACCTAGGGGGCGACCCTAGGACATTTTAGTCTTTTTCCTAAAAAACCCATTAGGCCTTTTATTTGAAAACTTCTGGTCAAATAGGCTGACCCCTCTTCACCTTCTTTCCCTGTTCCATCATTCAGCCATCCAAAACCCACATTTATTCCTCCCCTAAACTAGCAAAAATCCTCCAGAAAACACCATTTCTCCGATTTCCCCCTCCAAATCGCCCCTTAAGGACCCAAAATCCCTCTCCATTTTCTCCCATTTTGGGCGGATTCAAGGTTCTAGCAAACCCTCGCTCCGAAACCCACCATCAACTACCACCATTAAAATCCTTCCTCTCCCTCTCAAAATCTTCTCCATTCCACTTCTCCTTAAGACTCTCTAGTGGGATTCGAGGTCCCTTTGCTCTCAATGGCGCCTAAGATGAAGTTGCCACAGAGGAGGAAGTCCGTCCGTGGCCTAGAGAAAGATGTTCACTGAAAAAAAAATGGCAGCCAAGCCCTCTCTTGCTCCAACCTCAGCTCCCAGTCCTACTCCAGCTACCTCACCATCCCCTCTCACTCCAAGTAAGATCCCTCTTTCCGATCGAAGAGTTGAACCAGGGAAGAATATTAACTTTGGATTCTTTGAGAAAGAAGTGTTTTCTATTGTTTCAAAAATTAAGAGTCAAGGATGGGAGTTTTACTGTCTGTTAAAGAAAAATGCTTATGTTGATCTGGTCAGAAAATTTTATTTGAACCTAAGTTACTCCAATGGAACAGTAAGGTCATCTGTGAAAGGACTTGATATTGTCCTTGATCCATTTCTTTTGGGACAAATCTTGCACTTGCCTTGTGAGGGTTATACTAGTATGGAGCTCATAAACAAAGAAGAGAGAGTGAGAATTATTTTAGGAAGAGATTTTATTGATAGTTTAACCAAGTTAGAAGCAAAAATACTTTCAGTGGAAATGAGACTATTGCACCACATGGTTACCAAATTATTTGTCCTTAGAAGTGGCAAGCATGATTTCTTATCTAGTAGGGACATATACATTATATACCATATAATGACTGAGAACTCCTTTAACCTCCCTGCTTTGATGATTGAGGCCATGAGGGAGACACTGAATAGATCAAAGGCTCACTTGCCTTATGGTATGGCCCACATGGGTTTTGAGGGAGAGGTTCGGAGTCAATTTTGAGGGAGAGGTTGTTACCAGATTATCACACACAAATACAATCAACCACCATACATTGCACCACATGGGTTTCTCAAAGACAAATGGCGGTTGGTCTAAGGGAGCAGAGGAGGAGGAGAGAGTAGAGGAGGGACCATCTTCAGCTCCTTGTGATCATAGAGCATCTCCTGACATTCAGCTCATATCTGATCATGAGGTTGGTCCCTCAGCATCTATGAGGAGCGATGCACCTGTACCACCATCAGAGAGCACAGATTCAGTTATCAGACTCTCAAATGATTAGCTCAGGATGATAGCCGATCGGATGTTTCAGTCGAATGTCGATATCCTATCTCAACGGATGGCGGATCTCTTGTCTCGACAAATGCCTAGTTCTTCTTAGGGGGAGAGTTATCATTTTGTCCCTCCATCTGATCAGACATTGATTCCTCACATCTTTAATATTTTTTAGATGCTTTCTGCTCAATCTGCATAGATTGAGGAGCTTGAGGGATGTATTTTAAGGCTGATTGGTAGGGTATTAGATCTTCAAAGGCAAGTATTAGATTTGGCCCGACCCTCGCCTCAAGCAGATGTCACTAAGATATCAAACCTTTCTGCGGAGGCAACCAAACTACGTAATGTTCTAGAGGGTAGATTTGATTTTCTGAGGAGAGAGTTCAGAGATTCTAATGAGGCTGTTTCCACTCAAATGGAGGGATATCATATCGACACCCTTATGCAGTCCATGTCGAGAGCTTTGGGACACTTGGACACCATTAGGATTGCTCTTCTTGCCCAGCCTATTTCTTTCCAAGCTCCTGGGCTATCTCGTCCAGCTGCTCATGCCCGCACCTCTACTTATGATCGTGGTAGACATACTCATGGTCGAGGACGTGCTCTTGGCTTTGATCCTAATACTCCTCATCACATTTCTGACTCTTCATCTAATTCTGATGCATCCAGTTGTGACCTCTACTAGATCTAATTTAGTCATCTTTGTGTCGGTCTATGGCCTTGTATCTTTTGGTTGTATTTTTTTTTTGGATACCCATGACTTCTATATATGTATTGATGACTTATGTGGTTTTATGCTCTAACACTTGTATGTGGTATTGATGACTCTATGTTCTAGCTTGTTGTGTGTGGAATGTCTAAATGATGATATCATTTAGATGAATTAACTCTTATGAATATTTTAAATTTCTATTAAAATATGTTGTAAACAGTCTTGCTTGGCCTATATGATTGGTATATATCATATTTTCTTTATAAATTCTTATTTTAATAGGAAAACATATGGCAAAATGTAAGGAAGAGGCTTTTTCTCTTTTTCTTTAAAATTTCTCAAGATCTTAATTGATAATGTCAAAATGGGAGAGTAGAAAAATAAAATTGGACAATAAGCAAAGCAAAATTGACAAACAAAATTAGGCAATAAGCAAAGAAAAATTGACAAACAAAATTAGGCAATAAGTAAAGCAAAATTGATAAACAAAATTAGGCAATAAACAAAGCAAAATTGGTAAAATAAAATTGGGTAATAAGCAAAGCAAAATTGACAAATAAAATTGGGCAATAAGCAAAGCAAAATTAACAAACAAAATTGGGCAATAAACAAAAACCAAATTGATGAAGGCAATAAGTAATTTAATTATCAAGCTACTCATGATGCTCCTTACTATGTTTCATACATGTTAGTCAAATAATTAAATATAATATTCAAGTAAATGATGTATCATGTTCCTTCAAATACTTGAAACTCTTAATCAATGCTTCTACAAGTTTTATCTTTGCTTATGCTCAAGTATTTTGTCATCATCAAAAAGAAAGAGATTGTTGCTCGAAGAATTGATTTTGATAATTACAAAATATTTGAGGGGATTACTAATAATTTTGACTTGAAAAAAGAATTATTGTATTTCAGGAGCAAAATCATAATTTTATCAAGTTTTGATTTGAAAGCCTCAGGAGCAAGAGCAGAAGATTTGTGATCTATTAGAGATAATTTCATATTTTTTGAATTTATATTTTAAGAGAAAATCATTTTTTAAGAAAAGGGCCGATCCGTAGGTTGACTTCTATCAAAAGGGCTAAATGGGATGAGTTTCTTTGGCTAGCACACTAAAGGGGTTGACCCCTAGCTCGTCTCTTGTGCCAGAGGTCAACCTCTGCTATTCCAAAGGCAAAAAATATAGAACAGTGGATTTTTTTGGATTTTCTGTCATAGAGGTCGACCCCTAAGTTGACCCCTATGTAGGGGACGACCTAGGGGTCGACCCCTGCGACGAAAAAATCTACAATGGCTATTTTTTGGTCCTTTTCAGCTATATTTAATGCTCCAAAATGGATCTCCAATGGCTATAAATTGGGTCTGTTTTCTCTCTAGTCATCATAGAGGATATAAAGGCTTTCAAAAAAGGAAGGAATAAAATAAGAAATTCAAGTATTCATTTCAGTCCTAAGCAAAAAGTCCTCTTTAAGAAAAAAAGCTTTCATTTTCAAGCTCACCAACCCCTCAAAAGCTCATTCAAATCTTCAACAACCTTGAAAGAAATCAGAAAAGCTTTCTCTTTGTTGTGTAAAGTATTCTTAAAGCTTTTATTTGCGCATTTAAGGAGCTTGAGTTGTATTTATTGGCATAAACTCTTATTCTCTACTCTTTGAGTTATTTTAAGTTTTGGAAGGATTCCAAAACTTGAAAATATTGATCCTAACCTTAAATAGGATTGTATTAGATTGGCTTATACCTGAAAAATTAGTATTCTAGCTTGGGATAGTTAGGGTTGAAAGTTTTCAATGTTGTATTCAGTTTGAATATGTTTAGTGAATATAAATACCCAAGTAAGAACTTGGGGAGTGGATGTAGGTACAAGATTGGCACTAAACTACTATAAATTTTATTTGTTTATGGTATTCTTTCTCTCTTTCTATCTTTATATTATTATATACTTGCTATTTTGATATTTACTTATTCTCTACACTTAGAACACCTATCACATATTACTTGCATATCATCACATAATTTTTATAACTCTAAATTAGCTTTAAAATTTTAAAAACCCAATTCACCTCGCCCTCTTGGATTGCATAGCTGGGCAACACTTTCAATTAAAATTTCTTGATCAAAATCAGAGGGAGGTGCAGGAAATTGACTTAGAGGCCTTTATGGAGTATGCGGAGACCCCGGTGTGGTGAATGAAGGTCCAACTGTAAAGGGTGATGATGGAGGAGGTGACCTATGCTCCTCAGGCTCATTCCTAGTAGCAACTTCTTCATCTGCCCTCATCCATCTGTCATTTTTTTTCACAAATTTCATTTGGTTCAAAATTTTCTCATTTATATAATCGGTGTGCACCAACTTCTTGAAGTCTTCACCTTCTAGATTGACATGAAAATCCTTGAAGATCAGGATGAAAATCATCTCATAAGGCAGACATGCTTTGCTTTTATTGGTTGTATCCTTTAACTGTTGAAGTATTAGTGATGGAAAGTTTATGGATGTTTCGGTTATCAAGTAGAACATAATAGCCGATTCTTTCTTCCCAACCCAGTCATGTCTTCCTACCTTTGAAAACATTATATGACTCTTAATGCAATGTAATAATCTTATTTCTACTGAGAGATGATGTGAGGCTAATTATTGATTTTCATCTACATTTTCTCTTTCCAAAATGCACTTTAAAGCTTCAGTTTTATTCCATAAATTCAGATAACTATCTCCAATAAGAGTTGCCCTATCTTTTTCTTGTCCAAAGAGATGTGTACTCCTTTAACAACTGATTCGATTCTTGACACTTGCTCAAAGCTAATATTCTCAAAGAACTCTCTAATGAGGTCTAGATATACGTTTACCTCAAGAGAGCATAGCTTCTCCCAACTTGTTGCCTCAGCCATGACCCAATATGAAAATTTTTCTTGTCTAGGTATCCAATGTCCACATTCCTACCCGTTGGGACTGTTCTCATGGTGACGAATAGTTGAGCTCATGAAGAAGAGGCGGATGGAGATGCTTGGGCCATGTGCCGCTGCCACTTTGCCCTAGCTTCGATCGAAGGAGTGACAAATGGTCTTTATGCGGTGAAGATTCTCTTCTTTGGAGCCATTGGAGTCTTGGATTTGGATGGAATGGATAAAGAAATAGTGATTCAGAAGGTTTGGAGGAGTGGATGGAAGTTTGAAAGAGTTTTGAAGGAGAAGTCTCGGAAAAATGAAAGGAACGAATGAGAGAGGGGACCTCTTGGAAGTCTGATTAAAAAGGATCCTATGAAATTTGAGAGCTTTCATCTTAAAGACAAGACATCTTGAAAAATTGAGAGCTCTTGCTTTTAAAGTGAGAGGTCTTGGAACACAGCCGAGACTTTTCGAGCATAGAAGAAAAAATCAGAATAAAATGAGAATTTCAAGCCAACTTTTCTTGATTTTTCAAGATTGAATTAGGGGTGTTTAGGATGGTAAAAGGAGACCAAAAACAATCCAATAAATTAAAGATTAAATATTTTTATAGAGGATCACATATACCAAGTTCATCTCGGATTTTTGAGAATCTATCTTCATTTAGAGATTTTATAAAAATGTCAGCTAGTTGATTTTTAGTTGACACAAATTCAAGCAAAATATTATTGTTTTGAACATAATCTCTTATGAAGTAATGTCTAATTTCAATGTGCTTGGTTCTTAAATGTTGAATAAAATTTTTTGTCAAGTTTATGGCACTAGTGTTATCACACCTAATAGATATCTTATTTTGCTTAATTCTAAAATCTTCGAGTTGTTGCTTGATCCATAGTATTTGAGAGTAGCAACTTCCCACAACAACATATTCAGTCTCGACCGTTGATAATACTACATAATTTTGCTTCTTGCTATACCAAGAGATCAAGTTCAACCTTGGAAATTGGTAGATTTCACTAGTACTTTTTCTATCCATTCTACATTCTCCGTAGTTTGCATCAGTGTATCCTATCAATTTAATGAAAAATTATTTTGAATACCAAAGTCTTATTAGATATATGTGCCCTAGAAGCCAGATTTGGCTGACACTTGTAATACACTTCTAGGGGCAAAATTATAATTTTGACTATAATAAATAAAATATGTTATTTTCTATCACATATGTGTATTTAGTGTCTGTGATATATCCTTTGAGTTAATGGTAATGATAATTCATATTTTTAAGAGTTGAAAATTTAAGACATGAGTAATCATTATTAACTCATAAAATACTCCCGACCATAGGATCATCATGAGGATGGTGATTGATCCGAAAGGTTGGTGTATAATCGCTTCTCTTTAGTAGATGAATCTTGAGTCTACAGTGTGGAGACACCGAAGCGAGAGTACAAGTACTCGTTAGAGAACGAGGGCACTGAGCGTGATCATCTCGAGTAGTCATTAGGAAGTCTACCTTCTTGTCAATGATTGATTCGATGCTGCAGTAGTGTATCTGGTTCTTTGATTTGAGGTGCATCGGTAGTTCACCTTATGGGTGTTATAGTTTGACTACATCATTACTCGATCTCCTAGTCATTCGGAACCTTGAGGTGTATGTTGGCTATAGCATGTTTATTGTAGGAACTGGATAGCATCAAGAAGGAATCTATCTACCTCGGTGGTAGAGGAGCAGCCCTATGATGATCATGAGAATCAAGTCCTGAAGCCCATGACCGTGGTAGAGTAAAATAATAGAAAGAGTTTCTATTTAGCTTTTCACATCGGACATGAAATCGAATGATTACATCATATGACAGAGACTAGGGTTTGACGAGTTCACCTTAACCCTAATCTGATTGGTCCTCAAGATAGAAGAACTTAATCACACAGGTAGCTGCACCAAGAGGTTCGCATTCAGCTCTGATAGGTTGCCACTATATACTGCTAGGTGTCACTGGTGGATTTTGGGAGCAATTAGAACGATTTAGATGATCGATCATTCTAGCTATTCGAATCAGAAGAGTTCTGATCCATCGAAAGGAGTTTCGATGATATCGATGATAGAGATATGACATATCCCATTACCATACAGAACTGAATCTAATTGGGTCACACAAATAAGGGTTTGAATCTGGTGATCATCAATTGAACTGATCCAGTTCAATTGATCTAAATGAGATTCAATTAGGTTCAAGAAAATTGTGCTAGCACTCGATTGAACCTAACGTTCTTCTTTTACTATCATAAATAGTTGTCCTAACTGAGCCAAAGGAGTTTATGCACAATCAGAGGCCTTCACTTTGTCTAACTAGAGTTTGTCTAAGTCAGAAAAGATTGTCTTATTTTGTAAGATATTACCTGCCATTTTTGGTCACCTACCATTTCTCGTTCTTTGACTTTGGTCAAAAGTTGACCTTTGATTGGTCAAATGTTGACCATTGATACTTTGACTTCTATCCACATGTCATGTACCTATTGAAGAGCTGGGTGGGAGCCTGTCCTCCTATCAGAACCTGGCAAGGACGAGGGCGCACGCCACCCTTGGCGTGTGCCCAAGCTGGAGGCGCCCAAGAGTTTCTGTTGGATAGGGACTCCATCTCCTTTTTAGATTCCGATTAAAGTTCTCCTAAGAACCAACTTTGACTGGTCTTAGGCACCATCTAAGGAAGAATCTAGGGGACTCTATTTCCACCAATCAGATTTAGATCTGATTTCACAAAGAGTTATGATTGGTTGGGAAGAAGAGGAGTTGGATCACAGACAGTCTATAAATAAGACCCTGCGCCCAACTCAAATAAAGATTGAAAATCATAATTCTCCATGCTCCAAGGCTGCTTCTCCTCTCCTCCTCCATGCCAAAGCACCTTCTCCCTCTTCTCTCCACATCCAAAGAGGTTTGGATTCTTGGTTGGTGCAATCTAGATGAGAGAAAGGCGACTAAAAGCTAGAAGGCTGCACTGCGGCAAAGGACGACTGCTGATCTTCAAAAGGAGTTTTGAAGATCCACCAGATCAGATCCAGATCTAATTTTTGGAGACGTGATAGAGAAGAAGAGAATCTCTAGATCCAGTCTGAGTAGATACTGATAGAGGCTAGGCACTTGCGTGGAAAGATCCAGAACCTTCCGCTGCTTACAGGATCATTAATGGGTAATAGGATTACCCACTTCAAGATAAATTAAATTGATTTAATTTATCTAATTTATTTTAATTATTAAAATAATAAAAATTAGATCTAAAATATCTTAGATCTGATTAGGATTAAAGAGAAAAAATTTTGAAATATATCTCTTGATCTGATCAGATCTGAACGAACCTGATCCAAAAAATCTGGATTTCCCTTCAACTGGTATCAGAGCCAAGATTCTAAAAGTATTTAGATCTATTTTTAAATTTATTTTAATTAGAAAATAAGTGATTTTAGATGTCACATGATATGTGATCAGATCTAAAATTAGAAAAAATTAAAATTAAATGATTTGGATCGAAGATTAGAAAATATGCATGACTAGTTCTAAAATAGAATAGTTCTATAGAATAGTCTTGTATGTTTTTAATTTAATTTGATTAAATTATATTTTAGATTTATTTATTTACTATTTTTTGATATTATAATTATTATAATAACATCTAAAAAATAGTAAATAAAAATTATTTAATTTTAAACGTCATATGAGATATGATTGATGCATGTCTAGACTAGTTGTAGAATAGTTCTACATAGTTGTCTAGATTAGAATTTATTTTGATTAGATCTATTTAAATCTAATTTTTTAGACTATTATAAGATAATTTAGATCTGAAAACATGCATGATTCAATACATGAGATGTATGCAAAATATGCCATAATTAGATCTAATTTGTATATAAGATATATGATATAGATCTAAAACTGTTTTGTAGTATTGCATGTTCCTGATTAAGGCGTTCCTCTTGGCCGTCCGGTCATAAGAATGAAGAAGAATTTAAAGACCCTCTCCTCCCATCCGATGGGGTGTTCTTATGACGTGTAGGGGTGCTGCGCGTTCATCCTTAATCAGAAATCTAAAACTTACTTTCTGCAAAACTCTAGATCCTGAAACCCTAGAATTTATTGTGCATATTTTGTTTATGAACCCTACTTAATTAAAAATTAAGATTATGGAATATTAATTAGGTCTAAAATAAAGAATTTCAGATCTAAGATATATTCATAATACTGGGTTCAGGCTTGGGTAGCTCAATTAGGTCTAAGTGGTTGATCAAACCGAATCAAGAGTTGGTTAGATGGGATCAACAATGCTTAAATTGACCAGCCTAATAGGATTAAGTCTGGGTCAAGATCGAGTCACAATCAAGCAAGACCTAATTAGGCTCAGAGGTTAGAGTCTAGATTGTAGGCTAACCCAATTGGTTCTGACTCAATAATTTGGTGTCTAAGGTAAGTTTGGCACATACGACCGACTGATTTTAAATTGGAAGCTACTCGACCTGAATGCATTCTTGTATGAGTAATGGCATATTCCTTCCACCGGTCTCACTTACTTGGCCATATCTGTTAACACAGTTCTGATTTGAGGTGGTCAATAATCCGAGCTAACCCATGCCACTAGGTTAGTCATAATTGTTATGACTATGACAAGTCTGGTTTAATGAGACCTGAATCAATTCTTTCTAAGAAAAGACTAAGTCTGAGGTCTTCCACCATTGTAGATGTGCAAGCCCTTCTCGGGGTTGATTGTTCTCGGCTGGATACAGTGGCTGAGTTGCATCGAAAAGATGCAACTATGTCTATTAGGCATTGGATGCTATGGGCTGGAGGATGAGTTGGGCTCAATATTTCAGATACGATGAGAGACTCAATTAGGAATCTAGTCTATGCAAATGGTGGGTCTGACTTAACTAAGAAGTGGATCAATATTCCGGATATGGTGAGATTCATGAATTAGAGACCAAGTTTGGGTGCACCATGATTAGAGAATCATTGAACAAGAGTTGTTCACTCATTGGCTAACCCATCACCAATAACTGTTAGGTGAGGTGATGAGTCAGTTGGTGAGACCGCACCACCCACTAGAAATCATTAATCATGAAGATTTTCGCATCTCTACAGAGGGAGTGTAGGGATCCGAGAAAATAGTGGAAGCTAATTTATTTAAAAATAAAATTTCTAAACAAATTGGTCAAGTCATAATTATAGTATCTAACTAGAATCTTTCTCTCTATAGAAAAATATCTGCGTCCAACCCATTGGCACGTATCCTAGACACATACAGACTGACCAGATCCAATTATAAAGATTGGCTTAGGAACTACAAAATCATTTTGGATTTCGAGAAGTTAACCCATGTATTGGACCAAGACCCTCCCATCTTACCAGCCCGTCCATCCACTGAATAGAGAGCTTCTCTAGAAAAATGGATAGACAAAGATAATAAGGCCAGATATTACATGTTGGGCATGATGTCTGATAAGCTCCAGCACCAACATGAAGATATCGGGACTACTCGTCAAATGTTGGCTCACCTGCAAGAGATGTTTGGTGAATAGAGTCACACAGCCAAGTATCAAGTCACGAAATGACTTTTTAAGGCTAAGATGCGTGATGGGCAGTCAGTCCAAGATCACTGTCTAATGATGATCAAGGATATGGAAGAGCTTGAGAAGCTCGATGTGAAGTTAGACTTGGATCTGCAGAATGATATTATTCTGCAATCCTTGATTGATTCATATGGGCAATTCACCATGAATTACCACATGCATAAACTTCAAAATTCCTTGGCCGAATTAATGAATATGCTGGTCACCACTGAGCTTTCTATGAAAGGTTCTAAAAGCTCAGTTCTTGCTATGGAACAGACTTCTTCCAAAAAAAAGTCTTATGGAAAGAAAAAGAAGTCTGTGAAAAAGCAGAAGGTAGAAGGAGCAAAGAAGAAGAAGGCAGAGCCGAAGTTGAAAGCCACTGCTAAAGGAAAGTATTTTCATTGCAACAGCGATGACCATTGGAAGTGAAACTGCCCTACTTACCTGACCACCCTGAAGAACAAGAAAGAAGGTCCTATTGGAGGTATGCTCGTTATTGAGTCTAACCTTACGATTTCTTCTGCATCCAGTTGGATGCTTGACTCTGGTTCTAGTGCTCATTGTGCACTTCCATGCTGGGTTTTGAGGATAGCAGGAGGCTGAGGGATGGAGACATGATCCTACACGTCGGTAATGGAGTAAGAGTTGCTACAGTAGCCGTGGAAACATACCCTCTTCAATTACCATCTAGTTTAGACTTAGTTTTGAAAGATTGTTATTATGTGCCTGCAGCTAGCATGAATTTGATTTCTATTTCATGCTTAGCACAAGAAGACTATGTGATTACCTTCTTTAAGGATCATTGTAATATTCTTTATGAAAAAAATAAAATTGCAAATGATTTTATTATTAATGGTCTTTACTAGCTACATATTGATGTACCTATTCTTACTATCGAGCAAAACATGAATGCCAAACGACCTAAGGATAGTCCAAACGATAGATATCTATGGCACCTAAGATTAGGTCATATAGCAGTAGATAGGATCAACAAATTGGAGAAAAATGGGCTATTGAATCCATTGACTTCCAAGTCATATCCAACTTATGAATCTTGTCTCCAAGGCAAAATGACTAAACTCCCTTTTGTTAGACATGGGAAGAGGGCTATAGATCTCCTTGCCTTAATACATACTGATGTGTGTGGCCCATTTGATGTGTCGGCTAAAAGCAATTTCATCTACTTCATTCCCTTTACCGTGATCTGTCTAGGTATGGGTATATGTATCTTATGAGACACAAGTCTGAAGCTTTTGAAAAGTTCAAAGAATCCAGAGATGAAGTAGAAAAATAAGTAGGAAAATCCATTGAGGTTCTTCAATCAGATCGAGGAAGTGAATACCTTAGTCGAAAATTTCTAGACTATCTCAAGAAAAATAGCATAGTCTCTCAATGGACTCCACCAGGAACACCTCAACTTAACGAGGTTTTAGAGTGGAGAAATCGGACTCAATTGGATATGGTCCGATCCATGATGAGCTTCACAGACCTTCCTAATTTTCTTTGGGGACATTCATTGTTAACTTCAATTTATTTACTGAATAGGGTTCCCTCTAAGATCGTTCCTACCACACCATATGAGATATAGCATGGTAAGAAACCAAGTCTGAGTCATCTCAGAATTTGGGGTTGTCCGGCTCATGTCAAAAGACAACAAGCAGACAAGTTAGAGTTTAGGTCCTTTAGAGCTCGATTTATAGGATATCCTTAAAGAGTCATTAGGATACTATTTCTACATTCCAGAAGACCACAATGTGATTGTAAGTCGACATGCCATCTTTCTTGAAAAATAGTTTATTCAAGATAGTGGCATTGGAAAGCAAATTAAGCTTGATGAGAAAGTCTCACAAGTGCAACGAGCTAAGGACCAATTGGAACCAAATCAGATTGAGCCAATAAGAATACTACCTCCTCCACCTCGTAGATCGAAAAGAGTTTCCCATCTCCCTGAAAGATACTTAGATATTATTTCAGAGGAAGTAAAGGAAATATTCCTCGTAGGTAATGGTGCTCATGGTGATGATCCCAAAACCTACAACGAGGCGATATCAGATATCGACTCCAAGAAATGGCTAGAGGCAATGCAGTTAGAAATTGACTCGATGCACTCGAACCAAGCCTGGACCTTGGTAGATCCACCAAAAGGTATAGTACCTATTGGGTGTAAATGGATCTTCAAGAGAAAGATTGGTGCAGATGGAAATGTGGAGACATTCAAGGTTAGACTAGTGGCAAAAGATTATAGTCAATGCGAAGACATTAATTATCAGGATACCTTTTTTCCAGTGGCTATGCTAAAATTCATCCGCATATTGCTTGCCGTTGCAGCCTATTTCGACTATGAAATATGACAAATGGATGTGAAAATGGTGTTCTTGAACTGATATCTTGAGAAAGATATCTATATGGAACAGCCGCTTGGTTTCACATCCAGTGATACCGATCACAAGGTTTGCAAGCTGCAAAGGTCCATATATGGACTTAAGTAAGCATCTCGGAGCTGGAACACTGATTTCAATAATGTGATCAAAACGTTTGGTTTCATCAAAAATGAAGAGGAACCATGTGTCTTCAAAAAGGTCAGTGGGAGCGCTGTTGTCTTCCTCATATTGTACGTGGATGACATCCTCCTTATTGGGAATGATATTCCCATGATGACAACAGTCAAATTATGGTTGTCCAAGGAATTCTCCATGAAAGACCTAGGTGAAGCATCCTTTATTCTAGGAATTAAGGTCTATAGGGATAGATCGAATAGGATGCTAGGACTTTCATAGAAGATGTACATAGAGAAAGTACTAAAGAGGTTTAGTATGGAAAACTCTAAGAGAGGATTAATACCCTTCAGACATGGTATTCATCTTTCTAAAAAGATGTGCCCTAGCACACCTGAGGAAATAGAACGCATGAGCAAGATCCCTTATGCTTCTGCAATAGGGAGCCTCATGTATGCCATGCTATGTACACGACCTGATATAGCCCATGCTGTGAGTGTCACAAGCAGATATCAGTCAAATCTAGGTGAAGAACACTGGACTTCTATGAAATGTATCCTTAAGTACTTGAGAAGAACTAGGATATGATGTTGGTCTTTGGTAATGGAGAACTCCAAGTCCAGGGATACACAGACTCGGATTTTATGTTTGATGTAGATGATCGAAAGTCAACATTCGAGAATCTGTTTGTGTGCAATGGTGGTGCTGTCAGCTGGAAGAGTTTCAAGCAAACTATGATAGCAGATTTCACCGTAGAAGCAGAATATATCGCTGCATCAGAGGCTACAAAGAAAGCATTTTGGTATAAGAAGTTTGCTGCAAAAATTGAAGTAATACCATCAGATGCCATTCCTCTGTACTACAACAATAATGGCGCCATAGCCCTTGCTAAGGAGCCAAGGTCTCACCAAAAATTCTAGCACATTGAGCGGCGATACCACCTCATCTACGATTACCTCGAGAAGGATTACATTGAGGTCAAGAGAGTTGACTCCACAGATAATATGGCAGATCCGGTTACAAAGCTATTGGGCTAGCAGAAGATCGAAGCCCACATTAAGAAGATGGGACTTAGACTTGTAGCCAATTGACTTTAGGATAAGTGGAAGATTGTTAGATATATGTGCCCTAGAAGTCAGAATTGGTTGACACTTGTAATACACTTCTAGGAGCAAAATTATAATTTTGACTATAATCAATAAAATGGATTATTTTCTATCACATATGTGTATTTAGTGTCTGTGATACATCCTTTGAGTTAATGGTAATGATAATTCATATTTTCAAGAGTTGAAAATTTAAGACATGAATAATCATTATTAACTCATAAAATGCTCCCGACCATAGGATCATCACGAGGATGGTGATTGATCCAGAAGGTTGGTGTACAATCGCTTCTATTTAGTAGATGAGTCTTGAGTCTACGATGTGGAGACACTTGAGTAAGAGTACAGGTACTCGTTAGAGAACGAGGGCACTGAGCGTGACCACCTCGAGTAGTCATTAGGAAGTCTACCTTCTTGTCAATGACTGACTCGATGCTGCAGTAGTAGTCTGGTTCTTTGACCTAAGGTGCATCGGCAGTTCACCTTGAGGGTGTTATAGTTTGACTACATTACTCGATCTCCTAGCCATTCAAAATCCTAAGGTGTATGTTGGCTATAGCATGTTCATTGTAGGAACTGGATAGCATCAAGAAGGAATCTATCTACCTCGGTGGTAGAGGAGCAACCCTATGATGATCATGAGAATCAAGTCCTGAAGCCCATGGCCATGGCAGAGTGAAATAATAGAAAGAGTTTCTATTTAGCTTTTCACATCAGACTTGAAATCGAATGATTACATCATATGATAGAGACTAGGATTTGACAAGTTCACCTTAACACTAATCCGATCGGGGCTCAAGATAGAAGAACTTAATCACACAAGTAGCTACACCAAGAGGTTCGCATTTAGCTCTGATGGGTTGCCACTATATACTACTAGGTGTCACTGGTAGATTTTGGGAGCAATTAGAATGATTTAGATGATCGATCATTCTAGCTGTTCGAATCAGAAGAGTTTTGATCCATCGAAAGAAGTTTCGATGATGTCGATGATAGAGATCATGACATATCCCATTACCATACAGAACTGTACCTAACTAGATCACACAAATAAGGGTTTGAATCTAGTGATCATCAATTAAACTGATCCAGTTCAATTGATCTAAATGAGATTCAATTAGGTTCAAGAAAATCGTGCTAGCACTCGATTGAACCTAACGTTCTTCTTTTACTATCATAAATAGTTATCCTGACTGAGCCAAAGGAGTTTATGCTCAATCAGAGGCCTTCACTTTGTCTGACTGAAACTTATCCAAGTTAGAAAAGGTTGTCTTATTTTGTAAGACATTACCTACCATTTTTTATCACCTATCATTTCTCGTCCTTTGACTTTGGTCAAAAGTTGATCTTTGACTAGTCAAATGTTGACCATTGATACTTTGACTTCTGTCCACGTGTCATGCACCTATTAGAGAGCTGGTGGGGGCCTGTCCTCCTACCAGAACCTAGCAAGGAGGAGGGCGCATGCCCCCCTTGGCGTGTGCCCAAGCTAGAGGCGCCCAGGCGTCCCTATTGGATAGGGACTCCATCTCCTTTTTGGATTTTGATTAAAGTTCTCCTAAGAACCAACTTTGACTGATCTTAGGCACCATCTAAGGAGAAATCCAAGGGACTCTATTCCCATCAATCTGATTTAGATCTAATTTCATAAAGAGTTATGATTGGTTGGGAAGAAGAGAAGTTGGATCACAGACAGTATATAAATAAGACCCTGCGCCCAACTCAAATAAAGATTGGAAATCATAATTCTCCATGCCCCAAGACTGCTTCTCCTCTCCTCCTCCACACCAAAGCACCTTCTCCCTCTCCTCTCTACATCTAAAGAGGTTTGGATTCATGGTTAGTGCAATCTAGACGAGAGAAAGGCGACTGAAAGCTAGAAGGCTGTGCTGCTGCAAAGGACGACTGCTGATCTTCAAAAGGAGTTTTGAAGATCCTCCAAATCAGATCTAGATTTAATTTTTGGAGACATGATAGAGAAGAAGAGGCTCTCCAGATCCAATCTGAGTGGATACCGGTAGAGGCCAAGCACTTGCGTGGCTAGATCCAGAACCTTCCACTGCTTATAGGATCATCAATGGATAATAGGATTACCCACTTCAAGGTAAATTAAATTTGATTTAATATATCTAAATTTATTTTAATAATTAAAATAATAAGAATCAGATTTAAAATATTCTAAATCTGATTAGGATTAAAAAAAAAAAATTTTGAAATATATCTCTTGATCTGATCTGATCTGAACGAACCTGGTCCAGAAAATCTGGATTTTCCTTCAAGTCCTAGGTTATATGTGTAGATCAAATATCTAAATATTTTCTTGACAACTAGTAAATAAGATTCTTTCAGATTAGATTGAAATCTAGCACACATACAAATACTAAATAATATATCTGGCTTACTTGCAGTTAAATAGGGTAGGGATCCAATCATACCTTTGTAAAGCTTTTTATTTATGGTCTTATCATTTTTATCTTTGTCGAGTTTGCATGAGGGGCTCATTGGTGTGCCGATCTCTTTTTCATTTTTCATGCCAAACTTTCTCAGCATTTTCTTGATATACTTTATTTGGCTAATAAAAATATCTTCCTTTGATTGTTTAGTTTGTAGTTCAAGAAAGAAGTTCAGCTCTCCCATCATGCTCCTTTCAAATTCGCCCCGCATTAACTTTGCAAACTCTTGACGAAGAATTTTATTAGTAGCTCCGAATATGATGTCATCCACATATATTTGAACTACAAAAAGGTTATTATTTTTTCTTTTCAAAAACAGTATAGTATCCACACTTTCTCTAATAAAATCATTTTATAATAGAAATTTACTTAATCTCTCATACCATGCTCTACGTGCTTGTTTAAGTCCAGTGCTTTATTTAATTTGTACATATAGTTAGAAAGTGAGTAATTTTTAAAATTAGATGGTCATTCTATAAAAACTTCTTCAACGATATAACCTTCAAGAAGGCACTTTTTACATCCATTTGAAATAATTAAAAGTTCATGTAGCAAGCAAAAGCAAATAATAATCTAATAGCCTCTAATCTTGCTACAGGAGTATATGTTTCACCAAAGTCAATCCCTTCTTCCTGATTATATCCCTTAGCAACTAGTCTAGCTTTATTTCTTACTACATTTCTATGTTCATCTAATTGTTCCAAAATATCAATTTTGGTCCAATTATGGGATGATCAATTGATCGATTTACAAGAGTCCATATATTATTTCTTTCAAATTGGTTTATTTCATCTTGCATAGCTAGCATCCAATTAGAGTCTTTTTTAGCTTCTTCTATATTCTTAAGTTCTATTTGAAAGACAAAAGCAAGATAATCAAATGTATTTTTAATAGAAGATCTAGTTCTTACCTCTTGTAAAGGATCACCTAAAATCAATTCTCTTGGGTGATTATGTGCATACCTCCACTCCTTAGGTAGATCTCCATGATTATTAGATATTTCATTTTCACCATCCTTATCTTGTTTAATGATTGTTGTAGATTTATCTTTGTCATGAACGTTATTGTCCTTCAAGTTTAGCTCCTTCATTTCATCTTTGAGAATTTCTGTATCATCATCACAAATATCTTTCTTTCTCAAAGATTGATTGTTAGCTTCATTAAAAATAACATGGATTGATTCTTCAACAACCAATGAATGTTTGTTGAAGATCCTATATGCTTTACTAGATGTAGAGTATCCAAGAAAAAAATACTCATCAGCCTTAGCATCAAATTTACCTAGGTTGTTCTTACCATTATTATGAATGAGGCATTTGCAACCGAAGATGTGAAAATAATTAATATTATATCTTTTCTCTTTCCAAAGCTCATAAGGGGTTTTCTTTAAAATCGAGTGAATAGAAACTCTATTAAGGATGTAACATGTTGTGTTAATGGCTTCAGTCCAAAAGTATTTAGGTAGATTTTCTTCACACAACATGGTACGGGTCATGTCAACTAAAGTTCTATTTTTTCTTTCAACTACATCATTTTGTTAAGAAGTTCTAGGTACAGAAAAATTATGTTCTATATCATGTTCATTACAAAATTCTTTAAAAAAAATTATTTTCAAATTATGTACCATGATCACTACGAATACAAACTATAGTTGAATTCTTTTCATTTATTACTTTCTTATAAAATTTTGAAAATATTGAAAAAGCTTCATCTTTGTGTGCCTAAAATAAAATCCATGTGAATCAAAAATAATAATTAATAATCATAAGAACATACCTCTTTCCTCCAAGGCTTGTAGTTCTAGTAGGTCCAAACAAATCCATATGAATCAATTCAAGAGGCCTAGAAGTTGAAATCATATTTTTAGACTTGAAACTCCTCCTAATTTATTTTTCAAATTGACAAGAATCACAAACATGATCAAATTTAAAATTTAGTTTTGGTAGCTCCTTAACTAAGTCTTTATTAAGCAATTTAGATAGAGTATGCATGCTAGCATAACCTAACCTATGGTGCCAAAGTCAACTAGTTTCTTTGATGTTAGGATTCATTGCAACTAGGCATTGACCACTCTTCATGGTAATTTCATCAAGATTTATCATGTAGATGTTGCCACGCCTAAATCTAATGAATTTTAAACTATCATCCAAGGAACTAGATACTTTGCACAAATAAGATTCAAAAGAAATTCTAAAATCTTTATCACAAAGTTGACTAATACTAAACAAGTTATGTTTTAAATTATCAACTAATAATACATTATCTATAAAAGTAGGAGTAATCTGAATTTTACCAATGCCAATTATTTTTTCTTTGCTGTTATCACCAAAGGTGACTATTCTCCCTTCCTTCCTTTTTAGGATGAAGAATTGCTTCTTATCACTTGACATACGCCTTAAGCAGCGCTATCCAAGTATCACTCACTTTAGATCCTTGGGTTGCAAGGCATTCTTGCACAAACAATGAAGTGATAGTTTTAGGTACCCAAGTCTTCTTGGGTCCTTTTAGATTAGTGGTCATGGTTTCTTTTGGAATCCAAATTCTTTTAACTTGTTTTTCACTGAATTTTCTAGTATTACATTCAAATGGCTTATGTCCTACTTTTCTGCATCTAAAGCAAGTGATATGTGAAGTACTAATTGATGTGGGTGCAATGAAATTTTTTTTTTTTGAAACTTAGTTTTGTCTTTAGACTTGTATCCTAGTCCAGCTTTATCATAAACTCCTCTTTAATTATTTAAAATTATTTATAATTTTTTAGAACTATAAGTAAATTTATCAACTAAGGATTTTAATTTATCCAATTCATCCTTTAGGATTTTATTTTCTTCTTTTAACTTTTTGTGGTTACTAATTACTTCTTTCTTTTCTTTTAAAAGAGTTTGATTCATTTTCTTAAGATTTTTATTTTTTGTACTAATCTTCTTAAAATCTTTCATTAAATCATAAAAAGCATCTTGAAGCTTAGCAGAAGTAAAATCTGAGTCAAGAGTGGAGGATACCTCATCATCTTATGCCATGAAGCACAAGTTTGCTTTATTTTGATTTTCTTCCTCTAAGCTTAACTTGTCATTGTCACTCCAAGTCACTAACAAAGCTTTCTTCTTCATTCTTTTTGGCATCTTCTTCAACTGAGGACATTCAGCCCTAAAATATCCTAGCTTCTTTCATTCATAGTAAGTGGACTGATCCTTCTCCTTTTCTTTCTCTTTCTCCCTACTAGCTTCTCCTCTAATGAAGCTCCTCTTCTTAAATTCTTATCTTCTTTTTTCCATAAATTTTTTGAATTTTTTGATCACCAGGGCCATGTCTTCATCATTCTCCTCACTGGTGGTAGATCATCTTCTTCTTCAGCTATCATGGATTTTAGTGTTATTATTTTTTTCTTCTTATTATCCTTTTTATTATGCCAACCCATGGCAAGCTCATGTGTCATCAAGGATCTAATGAGCTCCTCTAGAGGTAGAGTGTTCAGATTTTTTACCTCCTGGATGGCTATCATCTTAGCTTTCTACGTCCTAGGCAAAGATCTGAAAATCTTTCATACCAATTCACTGTTAGTATAAATTTTTTCTAAGCTTTTCAAATCATTTATAATATCAGTGAATTTTGTGTACATGCTAGTGATAGATTCAGTAGGATCCATTTTGAATAATTCATATTGATGGACTAGCATGTTTATCTTGATTTCTTTGACTTGATTTGTCCCTTCATGCGTGACCTCAAGTCTATCCTAAATTTTCTTTATAGAATTGTAAATGAAAATTTGGTTAAACTTACTTGCATCAAGGGCACAATAGAGTCCATTCATTGTCTTGGCATTTAATTAGATAAGTTTCTTGTCCATTTCATCCCAATCCTTCTCTGGCTTAGGAGAAGATGTGCCATTGACAATGATTGTAGATGTGTATAGCCCATTGATAATGATACTCCATATGTCATAGTCAAGGGCTTGAATAAAAATATGCATGCAAGCTTTCCAATAGGTATAGTTGGATCCATTGAAAAGAGGAGGCCTATTTGTGGATTGCCCTTTGGCAAGTGAACCTCCTAGTTGGATTGACATGATCTTTATCTCTAATTGATAAAATTAACAATTAGTAAAGAACTAAGGCTCTGATACCAATTCTTACCCTGCTAGACAATCCAAGAGGAGGGGGGGTGAATTGAGTTTTTAAAAACTTAAAATAGATATATGCAGTGAAAATGTTTGAAGCCTATGTGAATTAGATGTGAGAGAAAGAAATATAAGAAGTAATAGCACACACACATAAACAAGAGAATTTTATAGTGGTTCAATGCACTCCCAGCATCTATGTCCACTCCTCAAGCAAGACTCTTGAAAATTTTACTATAATCCCATAAGATTACAGCCAAATAATTTTTTTAGGCTCAATATCCTAAAATCCAGTTGGTTTTCCTCTAGGTTCACCAACCACAATCCTTACAATAATCAAACAAATCAATCCAAAATAAATAATTAAAAAAAAAAATCCAAAATTCAAGTTTCAGCCCCTACTAGAACTAAGTACATGAAAAGAAATAAGAAAGATTTACAACACATAATTCTCCTTCAAATGAGCTGAATCATTGTCATTACAGTTTGTTGAATGCTTCTTGAATGCTTGGAGTTAATGCACTTCAAAACTTGAGAGAGCTTTGACCGAAAAGGATTGCTCATGAAAAATAGGGCGTTCATTGCTTTTCTCTCATTTTTCTTGGATTTCTTATTTTTTTGAAAAATGCACCTTCTCTCTTTTATATCTGGACCATCTTCTCTCATCTAGATATGATTAGAATCTAGAAAAAGTAAAATCTGATTGTTGGAGAGTAGCAACTAGTCATTGGAAGCGAGAGAATCCGATCTAGAATGCTTCATTAAAAAGTTATCATCATGTCTCGAGACCTCTCGATTTGTCTCGTGATGTCTCACTAGATTTTGAGGCCTCTCGGTTTGATCATGAGACCTCTCACCTTCAGTTGGTCGAAAAATAGATTTCTAAAAAAAATCATTCACTTGAGACTAAGAGCTTTTGGTTTTAAATGAGAGCTCTCGTCCGAACCACAAGATTTCTTGAGAATCCTACGTGACCTCTTGTTCTCAGAGTGCAGAAGCTGTGTTTCTATCTCCTGAGATCAAAAGCTCTCGAGATTAACTCAAGACCCCTCGAAACCATGCTAGAAGCATATTTGGGCATGTCAGACCTCACGAGAGCTCTCGAAAAAATTCTGAGATCTCTCAAAAATTGCTCCAAGACTATTTTGAGGGAATTTTTGCTATCAATCAAGAGGATTTGATTTTTATTTGAATTGGACTTCCTATCATCCTCATTTTGATCAAAGAGCTCTCTTTCTTCTGATATTTGAATACTTAAAAATAAAATATATTGGTAATCATTTGTTTTAATGTTTGGTTATCATTAGAATCACTTAGGGAGTCAACACATTGGATGGGATTAGGACAAGGGTCAAACTTTGACCCGTTGTATAGGAAAGAAATGATAGGAGCATGCACCCCCTAAAGAATTTCTAGGGGTGCACACCCCAGATGGATCCATGAGGACGAGGAGGGTGCACATCTCCCCTTGTCGTGCACCCTATATGGATAAATGGAGAGAGTCCCATTCAAATATGTTTGAATGGTCAAAGCTTTTGAATTTGATTCAAATACCTAGAGATAAGAGGCTTGCACCAAACCATCTTTATCCTCCCATCTCCATGTCATTTTCTTAGTATTTTGTACAACAAAATTGAAAGAAATATGGTGTGGGGCATGGAGATCAGATTGGGAGTCCTTTTGCTTTAAGCAATCAAGTTGCTTAAAGCTCCAGGACTCTAGGGTGGTGCTTAGGCTTATAAAAAAGGCCCTACGCAAGCTGTTTCACATCGTAATTAATGTATGGCAAAGCCTTGCCTCTTTGTCAATCTCCATGCCTCCCTCCTCTACTCCTCTCCCTCTTCCATGCCCAAAAGGTTGGAAAATATCAGAGATCAAAAGTTGAGTCTCTGATCCTACAAAACTGCGTGACTAGTTCCCGAATTGAGAGATGAAAGTGTTGCTGTCAAAGATCAGTTCAAAAGAATCCCCAAACTATGAGCTCAGGTATGGTATTCTCAAGTCTTGAAAGTAGGTGGAAAGAGAGCAAGGAGCAAATGAAACCAACCATCAAAGAGCTTCAGGAAATGCTTCAGAAAAGTTTCGAGCAGAAAAAGAGGCAGCCCGAATTCTGAGAGAGCTAGCTTGAGTAGAAGTCCAAAAAGTGTATCAAGCTGATACGCTGGAAGAGCTGACTCAGTTCCTTTAAGAGACAATCCAAGTAGAAGTCGAGCTGGCTCAAATTTTGAGAGAGCTTGTCCGAGCAACAGAATAGAAAGTGGTGATTCAGGGTCTCGCAGGAGACATCATCATCGAGCTAGCTCATTGCTGACCGAGCTGACTCAAGTGGTGAATAGAACAGAACGTAGTTTCTATTCTAACCTAGGATTGGATTTAATCCTAGGGACTTAGGGCCTTGGTTTGTAAGGTCCTAAAAGAGCTAACCTATGGATTGGACTAGGATTTGTTCAATGAGTGTATGCATGGGAGACATGGGTGTACATGGGCTCGGTAAGTGCATCACATTAGGTTAGCTGGGGTTGTTTTTTAGGTTGGGTCTTATTTGACCAAGTATATATATTTTGTATTGAGTTTTATAAATAGATACAGAATCAATACAAATTTTTTCTCCCTAAAATTTTTCTCTTCCTCTCTCGTTCTCCCTCTGTTCTCGAAATCCTAGGGTTTTCTAGGATTTTACAGGTTAGCCATCTCTTTCCTCGGATCCTTATTATTATTTCCACAATCTTCAAGTAGTAAGGATTTATTCCCAACAATTGGTATCAGAGCCCTATTGTTAGATCTAGTAGAGGAAAGGACAAAGCTTCGCCTGAGATTATGGTAAGATGCTAAATAGATTCCTTTTTGAACACTATCTATTTTTTTTTATGTTTGGTTATTGAAATCTGGTTAGGATGACATCGAGTACCATCAAGATGAATTTTAAAAAGTTTGATGGCAAGGATAACTTCATCCTTTGGCAGCAAAGGATGAAGAATCTACTGATGCAGAATAAAATCTACAAGGTCTTGACTAGCGAAAGATCAAAAAAGATTTCTACTGAAAAATGGGAAGAAGTTGAGGATATAGCCTTCAATATAATTCGTATGTGCCTTGCTGATAAAGTTCTACCAGATATTAACATGAAAACCACACCAAAGGGGCTTTGGCAGAAATTGGAGAATACATATATGGGCAAAAGTTTGATAAACAAGCTATGGTTGAAGAAGCAGCTATATAGTTTGCGGATGCCCAAAGGAAACCTAGTTTTCCACATCCAAAAGTTCAATCAAGTTAGCTTGGATGTTATTGAAGGGAAATCCTGATTTTTCGATCCTGGTTCGTTTAGATCTGATCAGATCAAGAGATATATTTCAAAAAATTTTTTCTTTAATCTGTATCAGATCTGAAATATTTTAGATCTGATTCTTATTATTTTAATAAATAAAATAAAATAAGGATAAATTAAATCAAATTTAATTTACCTAATTTGGGTAATCCTATTACCTATTGATGATCCTATTTGCAGCAGAAGGTTCTGGATCTAGCCACGCAAGCGCCTGGCCTCTACCGATATCCACTCGGGCTGGATCTGAAGATCCTCTTCTTCTCTATCATGCCTCCAAAAATTAGATCTGGATCTGATCTGGAGGATCTTCAAAACTTCTTTTGAAGATCAGCAGCTGTTCTTTACAGCAGTGCAGCCTTCTAGCTTTTGATCGCCTTTCTCTTGCTTGAATCGCACCAACAAAAATTCCAAAACTCCATTTTGGACGTGGAGAGGCAAGGGGAGAAGGTGGTTTGGCATGGAGAAGGAGGGGAGAGGCAGCCTTGGGGCATGGGGAATTATGATTCAATCATCTCATGTAATCTGAGTTGGGCACAGGGTCTTATTTATAGACTGACTGTGATCCAACTTCTCTTCTTCCCAACCAATCACAACTCCTTTGTGAAATCAGATCTAAATCTGATTGGTGGGAAATAGAGTCCCCTGGATTCCTCCTTAGAGGGTGCCTAAGACCAGTCAAAGTTGGTTCTTAGGAGAACTCTAATTGGAATCCAAAAAGGAGATGGAGTCCTTATCCAACAAGGACTCCTAGGCGCCTCCAACTTGGGCACACGCCTAGGGTGGCGTGCGCCCTCCTCCTTGCCAGGTTCTGGTAGGGGGACAAGCCCCCACCAGCTCTCCAATAGGTGCGTGACATGTGGTCAAAAGTCAAAGTGTCAATGGTCAACATTTGACCAGTCAAAGGTAGACTTTTGACCAAAGTCAAAGAACAAGAAATGGCAGGTGACCAAAAATGGCAGGTAATGTCTTACAAAATAAGACAACCTTTTCTGACTTGGACAACCTCCAGTCAGACCATATGAAGGCCTCTGATTGAGCACAAACTCCTTTGGCTCAGTCAGGACAACTTATTTATGATAGTAAAAGAAGAACGTTAGGTTCAATCGAGTGCTAGCACGATTTTCTTGAACCTAATTGAATCTCATTCAGATCAATTGAACTAGATCAGTTCAATTGATGATCACCAGATTCAAACCCTTGTTTGTGTGACCCAGTTAGGTTCAGTTCTGTATGGTAATGGGATATGTCATGATCTCTATCATCGACATCATCGAAACTCCTTTCGATGGATCAGAACTCTTCTGATTCGAACAGCTAGAATGATCGATCATCTAAATCATTCTAATTGCTCCCAAAATCCACCAGTGACACCTAGCAGTATATGGTGGCAACCCATCAGAGCTGAATGCGAACCTCTTGGTGCAGCTACCTGTGTGATTAAGTTCTTCTATCTTGAGCCCCGATCAGATTAGGGTTAAGGTGAACTCGTCAAACCCTAGTCTCTGTCATATGATGTAATCATTCGATTCGAGTCCGATGTGAAAATCTAAATAGAAACTCTTTCTATTATTTCACTCTGCCATGGCCATGGACTTCTGGACTTGATTCTCATGATCATCATAGGGCTGCTCCTCTACCACCGAGGTAGATAGATTCCTTCTTGATGCTATCCAGTTCCTACAATGAACATGCTATAGCCAACATACACCTCAGGGTTCCATATGGCTAGGAGACCGAGTAATGGTGTAGTCAAACTATAACACCCTCAAGGTGAACTGCCGATGCACCTCAGGTCAAAGAACCAGACACACTACTGCAGCATCGAGTCAGTCATTGACGAGAAGGTAGACTTCCTAATGACTACTCGAGGTGGTCACGCTCAGTGCCCTCGTTCTCTAACGAGTACCTGTACTCTCGCTCCGGTGTCTCCACACCATAGACTCAAGACTCATCTACTAAAGAGAAGCGATTGTACACCAACCTTCCGGATCAATCACCATCCTCGTGATGATCCTATGGTCGGGAGCATTTTATGAGTTAATAATGATTATTCATGTCTTAAATTTTCAACTCTTGAAAATATGAATTATCATTACCATTAACTCAAAGGATGTATCACAGACACTAAATACACATATGTGATAGAAAATAACCCATTTTATTGATTATAGTCAAAATTATAATTTTGCCCCTAGAAGTGTATTACAAGTGTCAGCCAATTCTGGCTTCTAGGGCACATATATCTAACAATCTTCCACTTGTCCTAAAGCCAATTGGCTACAAGTCTAAGTCCCATCTTCTCAAGGTGGGCTTCGATCTTCTGCTGGCCCAACGGCTTTGTAAGTGGGTCTGCCACATTATCTGTGGAGTTGACTCTCTTGACCTCGACGTAACCCTTCTCGAGGTAATCGCGGATGAGGTGGTATCGCCGCTCAATATGCTTGGATTTTTGGTGAGACCTCGGCTCCTTAGCAAGGGCTATGGCGCCATTATTGTCGCAGTATAGAGGAATGGCATCTGATGGCATTACTCCTAATTTCTGCAGCAAACTTCTTATACCAGAATGCTTCCTTCGCAGCTTCTGATGCAGCGATATATTCTGCTTCCATGGTGGAATCTGCTATCACCGTTTGCTTGGAACTCTTCCAGCTGACAGCACCACCATTGCACACAAACAGACTCTCAGATGTCGACTTTCGATCATCTATATCGGACATGAAATCCGAGTCTGTGTATCCCTGGACTTGGAGTTCTCCATTACCAAAGACCAACATCATATCCTTAGTTCTTCTCAAGTACTTAAGGATACATTTCACAGAAGTCCAGTGTTCTTCACCTGGATTTGACTGATATCTGCTTGTGACACTCACAGCATGGGCTATATCAGGTCGTGTACATAGCATGGCATACATGAGGCTCCCTATTGCAGAAGCATAAGGGATCTTGCTCATGCATTCTATTTCCTCAGGTGTGCTGGGGCACATCTTCTTGGAAAGATGAATACCATGTCTGAAGGGTATTAATCCCCTCTTAGAGTTTTCCATACTAAACCTCTTTAGTACTTTCTCTATGTACATCTTCTGTGAAAGTCCTAGCATCCTATTCGGTCTATCCCTATAGACCTTAATTCCTAGAATAAAGGATGCTTCACCTAGGTCTTTCATGGAGAATTCCTTGGACAACCATAATTTGACTGTTGTCATCATGGGAATATCATTCCCAATAAGGAGGATGTCATCCACGTACAATACGAGGAAGACAACAGCGCTCCCACTGACCTTTTTGAAAACACATGGTTCCTCTTCATTTTTGATGAAACCAAATGTTTTGATCACATCATTGAAATGAGTGTTCCAGCTCCGAGATGCTTGCTTAAGTCCATATATGGACCTTTGCAGCTTGCAAACCTTGTGATCAGTATCACTGGATGTGAAACCTAGCGGCTGTTCCATATAGATATCTTCCTCAAGATATCCATTTAGGAATGCCGTTTTCACGTCCATTTGCCATATTTCATAATCGAAATAGGCTGCAACGGCAAGCAATGTGCGGATGGATTTTAGCATAGCCACTGGGAAAAAGGTATCCTGATAGTCAATGCCTTCGCGTTGACTATAACCTTTTGCCACTAGTCTAGCCTTGAATGTCTCCACATTCCCATCTGCACCAATCTTTCTCTTGAAGATCCATTTACACCCAATAGGTACTATACCTTCTGGTGGATCTACCAAGGTCCAGACTTGGTTTGAGTGCATCGAGTCAATTTCTGACTGCATTGCCTCTAGCCATTTCTCGGAGTCGATATCTGATATCGCCTCATTGTAGGTTTTGGGATCATCACCATGAGCACCATTACCTACGAGGAACATTTCCTCTACGTCCTCTGAAATAATACCTAAGTATCTCTCAGGGGGATGGGAAACTCTTTCCGATCTACGAGGTGGAGGAGGTAGTGTTCTTATTGGCTCAACCTGATTTGGTTCCAATTGGTCCTTAGCTCGTTGTACTTGTGAGACTTTCTCATCAAGCTTAATCTGCTTTCCAATGCCGCTATCTTGAATAAACTATTTTTCAAGAAAGATGGCATGTCGACTCACAATCACATTGTGGTCTTCTGGAATGTAGAAATAGTATCCTAATGACTCTTTAGGATATCCTATGAATCGAGCTCTAAAGGACCTAAACTCTAACTTGTCCGCTTGTTGTCTTTTGACATGTGAGCCTGGACAACCCCAAATTCTGAGATGACTCAGACTTGGTTTCTTACCGTGCCATATCTCATACGGTGTGGTAGGAACGGATTTTAGAGGGAACCCTATTCAGTAGATAAATTGAAGTTAACAATGAGTGTCCCCAAAGGAAAATCAGGGAGGTCTGTGAAGCTCATCATGGATCGAACCATATCCAATAGGAGTCCGATTTCTCCATTCTGAAAATCCCGTTGAGTTGAGGTGTTCCTGGTGGAGTCCATTGAGAGACTATGCCATTTTCCTTTAGATAGTCTAGGAATTCCCGGCTAAGGTATTCACCTCCTCGATCTGATCGAAGAACCTTAATGGGTTTTTCAGTTTATTTTTCTACTTCATGTCTGAATTCTTTGAACTTTTCAAAAGCTTCAGACTTGTGTCTCATAAGATACACATACCCATACCTAGACAGATCATCGGTAAAGGTAATGAAGTAGACAAAATTGCCTCTAGCCGGCACATCAAATGGGCCGCACACATCAGTATGTACTAGGGCAAGGAGATCTGTGGCCCTCTCCCCATGTCCAACAAAAGGGAGTTTAGTCATTTTGCCTTGAAGACAGATTCACAAGTTGGATATGACTCGGAAGTCAATGGACTCAATAGCCCATTTTTCTCCAATTTGTTGATCCTATCTTCTGCTATATGACCTAATCTCAGGTGCCATAGATATCTGTCGTTTGGACTATCCCTAGGTCGTTTGGCATTCACGTTTTGCTCGATAGTTAGAATAGGTACATCAATATGTAGCTGATAAAGACCATTAATAAGGAAACCATTTGCAATTTTATTTCTTTCATAAAGAATGTTACAATGGTCCTTAAAGAAGGTAATCACATAGCCTTCTTGTGCTAAGCATGAAACAGAAATCAAATTCCTGCTAGCTGCAGGCACATAATAACAGTCTTTCAAAACTAAGTCTAAACCAGATGGTAATCGAAGAGGGTATGTTCCCACGGCTACTGCAGCAACTCTTGCTCCATTACCGATGCGTAGGATCATGTCTCCATCCCTCAAGCCTCCTGCTATCCTCAAGACCCTGCATGGAAGTGCACAGATGAGCACTAGAACCAGAGTCAAGCACCCAACTGGATGCAGAAGAAATCGTAAGGTTAGACTCAATAACGAGCATACCTCCAGAAGGACCTTCCTTCTTGTTCTTCAGGGTGGCCAGGTAAGTAGGGCAGTTTCGCTTCCAATGGCCGTCGCTGTTGCAATGGAAATACTTTCCTTTGACAGCAGCTTTCATCTTCGGCTCTGCCTTCTTCTTCTTTGTTCCTTCCACCTTCTGCTTTTTCACAGACTTCTTTTTCTTTCCATAAGACTTTCTTTTGGAAGAAGTCCATTCCATAGCAAGAACTGAGCCTTTAGAACCTTTCATAGAAAGCTCAGCGGTAACCAGCATATTCATTAATTCGGCCAAGGAATTTTGAAGTTTATGCATGTGGTAATTCATGATGAATTGCCCATATGCATCAGTCAAGGATTGCAGAATAATATCATTCTGCAAGTCCAAGTCTAACTTCACACCGAGCTTCTCAAGCTCTTCCATGTCCTTGATCATTGTCAGACAGTGATCTTGGACTGACTGCCCATCATGCATCTTAGCCTTAAAAAGTCATTTCGTGACTTGATATTTGGCTGCACGACTCTGTTCACCAAACATCTCCTGCAGGTGAGCCAACATTTGGCGAGCAGTTCCGATATCCTCATGTTGGCGCTGGAGCTCATCAGACATCGAGCCCAACATGTAATATCTGGCCTTATTATCTTCATCTATCCATTTCTCCAGAGATGCTCTTTGTTCAACAGATGGATGGGCTGGTAAGGTGGGAGGGTCCTGGTCCAGTACATGGGTTAACTTCTCGGAACCCAAAACTATTTTGTAGTTCCTGAGCCAATCTTTATAATTGAGTCCGGTCAGTCTATGTGTGTCCAGGATACGTGCCAATGGATTGGACGCAGATATTTTCCTATAGAGAGTCAAAGATTCTAGTTAGATATTGTAATTATGACTTGACCAATTTATTTAGAAATTTTATTTTTAAATAAATTAGCTCCCACTATTTTCTCAGATCCCTACACTCCCTCTGTAGAGATGCAAAAATCTCCATGATTAATGATTTCTAGTGGGTGGTGCGGTCTCACCAACTGACTCATCACCTCACCTAACAATTATTGGTGATGGGTTAGCCAATGAGTGAACAACTCTTGTTCAATGATTCTCTAATCATGGTGCACCCAAACTTGGTCTCTAATTCATGAATCTCACCGTATCCAGAATATTGATCCACTCCTTAGTTAAGTCAGACCCACCATTTGCATAGACTGGGTTCCTAATTGAGTCTCTCACCGTATCCGAAATATTGAGCCCAACTCATCCTCCAGCCCATAGCATCCAATGCCTAATAGACATGGTTGCGTCTTTCCGGTGCAACTGAGCCACTGTATCCAGCCGAGAACAATCAACCCCGGGAAGGGTCCGCACGTCTACAATGGTGGAAGACCTCAGACTTAATCTTTTCTTAGGGAGAATTGATTCAGGTCTCATTAAACTAGAATTGATCGTGACTCGATCTTGACCCAGACTTAATCCTATTAGGCTGGTCAATTTAAGCATTGTTGATCCCATCAAACAAACTCTTGATTCGGTTTGATCAACCCCTTAGACCTAATTGAGCTACCCAAGCCCGAACCCAGTATTATGAATATATCTTAGATCTGAAATTCTCAATTTTAGACCTAATTGATATTTTATAATCTTAATTTTTAATTAAGTAGGGTTCATAAATAAAATATGCACAATAAATCCTAGGGTTTCAGGATCTAGGGTTTTGCAGAAAGTAAGTTTTGGGTTTCTAATTAAGGACGAACACGCAGCACCCCTACACATCATAAGAACACCTCATCGAATGGGAAGAGAGGGCCTTTAAATCCTTCTTCGTTCTCATGACCGGACGGCCAAGAGGAACGCCTTAATCAGGAACATGCAATACTACAAAATAATTTTAGATCTATATCATATATCTCATATATAAATCAGATCTAATCATGGCATATTTTGCATACATCTCATGTATCGAATCATGCATATTTTTAGATCTAAATTATCTCATAATAATCTAAAAAATTAGATTTAAATTGATCTAATCAAAATAAATTCTAATCTAGACAACTATGTAGAACTATTCTATAACTAGTCTAGACATGCATCAATCATATCTCATATGATGTTAAAATTAAATAATTTTATTTGCTATTTTTTAGATGTTATTATAATACTTATAATATCAAAAAATAGTAAATAAAAGGATCTAAAATATGATTTAATCAAATTAAATCAAAAACATGCAAGACTAATCTATAGAACTATTCTATTTTAGAACTAGTCATGCATATTTCCTAATCTTAGATCCAAATCATTTAATTTTAATTTTTTCTAATTTCAGATCTGATCACATCTCATGTAATATCTAAAATTATTTATTTTCTAATTAAAATAAATTTGAAATTAGATCTAAACAATTTAGAACCTAGCTCTGATACCAGTTGAAGGGAAATCCTGATTTTTCGGTCCAGGTTCGTTCAGATATGATCAGATCAAGAGATATATTTCAAAATTTTTTTTCTTTAATATATATTAGATCTGAGATATTTTAGATCTAATTTTTATTATTTTAATAAATAAAATAAAATAAAAATAAATTAAATCAAATTTAATTTACCTGATTTGGGTAATCCTATTACCCATTGATGATCCTATTTGTAGCGGAATGTTCTGGATCTAGCCACGCAAGCGCCTGGCCTCTACTGATATCCACTTGGGCTGGATCTGAAGATCCTCTTCTTCTCTATCACATCGCCAAAAATTAGATCTGAATCTGATCTGGAGGATCTTCAAAACTCCTTTTGAAGATCAGCAGCTATCCTTTGCAGCAGTGCAGCCTTCTAGCTTTTGATTGCCTTTCTCTTGCTTGAATCGCACCAACAAAAATCCAAAACTTCTTTTGGACATGGAGAGCAAGGGGAGAAGGTGGTTAGGCATGGAGAAGGAGGGGAGAGGCAGCCTTGGGGCATGGAGAATTATGATTCAATCATCTCATGTGAATCTGAGTTGGGCACAGGGTCCTATTTATAGACTGACTGTGATCCAACTTCTCTTCTTTCCAACCAATCATAACTCTTTGTGAAATCAGATCTAAATCTGATTGATGGGAATAGAGTCCCCTAGATTCCTCCTTAGAGGGCGCCTAAGACCAGTCAAAGTTGGTTCTTAGGAGAACTCTAATTGGAATCCAAAAAGGAGATGGAGTCCTTGTCCAACAAGGACTCCTAGGCACCTCCAAGTTGGGCACATGCCTAGGGTGGCGTGCGCCCTCTTTCTTGCTAAGTTTTGGTAGGGGGACAAACCCCCACCGGCTCTCCAATAGATGCGTGATATGTGGTCAAAAGTCAAAGTGTCAATGGTCAACATTTGACCAGTCAAAGGTAGACTTTTGACCAAAGTCAAAGAACAAGAAATGGCAGGTGACCAAAAATGGCAGGTAATATCTTACAAAATAAGACAACCTTTTTTGACTTAGACAACCTCCAGTTGACCATATAAATGCCTCTGATTAAGCACAAACTCCTTTGGCTCAGTCAGGATAACTAATTTATGATAGTAAAAGAAGAACGTTAGGTTCAATCGAGTGCTAGCACGATTTCCTTGAACCTAATTAAATCTCATTCAGATCAATTGAACTAGACCAGTTCAATTGATGATCACCAGATTCAAACCCTTATTTGTGTGACCCAGTTAGGTTCAGTTCTATATGGTAATGGGATATATCATGATCTCTATCATCGACATCATCAAAACTCCTTTCGATGGATCAGAACTCTTCTGATTCGAATAGTTAGAATGATCGATCATCTAAATCATTCTAATTGCTCCCAAAATCCACCAGTGACGCCTAGCAGTATATGGTGGCAACCCATCAGAGCTGAATGCGAACCTCTTGGTGCAGCTATCTATGTGATTAAGTTCTTCTATCTTGAGCCCCGATCAGATTAGGATTAAGGTAAACTCGTCAAACCCTAGTCTCTGTCATATGATGTAATCATTCGATTTGAGTTCGATGTGAAAATCTAAATAGAAACTCTTTCTATTATTTCACTCTGCCATGGCCATGGACTTCTGGACTTGATTCTCATGATTATCATAGGGCTGCTCCTCTACCACCGAGGTAGATAGATTCCATCTTGATGCCATCCAGTTCCTATAATGAACATGCTATAGCCAACATACACCTCAGGGTTCCATATGGCTAGGAGACCGAGTAATGGTGTAGTCAAACTATAACACCCTCAAGGTGAACTATCGATGCACCTCAGGTCAAAGAACCAGACACACTACTGCAGCATCGAGTCAGTCATTGACGAGAAGGTAGACTCCCTAATGACTACTCGAGGTGGTCACGCTCAGTGCCCTCGTTCTCTAATGAGTACCTATACTCTCACTCCGGTGTCTCCACACCGTAGACTTCAAGACTCATCTACTAAAGAGAAGCGATTGTACACCAACCTTCCGGATCAATCACCATCCTCGTGATGGTCCTATGGTCGGGAGCATTTTATGAGTTAATAATGATTATTCATGTCTGAAATTTTCAACTCTTGAAAATATGAATTATCATTACCATTAACTCAAAGGATGTATCACAGACACTAAATACACATATGTGATAGAAAATAACCCATTTTATTTATTATAGTCATAATTATAATTTTGCCCCTAGAAGTGTATTACAAGTGTCAGCCAATTCTGGCTTCTAGGGCACATATATCTAATAGTTATGAGCTTTGATGTGAAGATTGATGAGGAGGATAAAGCTCTCCTATTGTTGTGTTCACTACCCGCAGCATATGATGGTCTCATTACTACTCTAGTGAATGGAAAGGAGACATTAAACTTCGAGGAAGTGGTTGGAGTTCTTAGGTCTAACGACCAGCGAGAGAGGCTAGTTAAAAAAAACCCTAATTCAGAGGTGCTTTCTGTGAATGAGAGGCAAGGAAGGCCTAAGAAGAGAACTAGAGATAAATCTAAGGGCAAATCAAAGTCTCGAGGAAATCAAAAGGCTTGAAAATATTACAAATATCTTCAACCTGGTCATGTTAGAAGAAATTATCCACTTTTGAAGAATGAAAAGGAGAAGGGCACTTCTAAGGATGGATTGACCAACGGGAGTGGTGCTCTATCATCTGAAGATAGTGAAGAAGATATATTAATGGTATCAGATGAAGTCATAGAGTTACATAGCCACTAGACACTGGATTCAGCATGTTTTCACCATTACACTGCACGTCAAGAGAGGTTCTCAACATATGAGAGATCTGATGGAGGGAGAGTAAGTCTTGGAGATGATCATCTATGTAAAATTGCTAATGTTGGAACAATCAGAGTTAGAATGTATGATGGAGTCATACGAACACTCAATAATGTGAAGCATGTGCCAGAACTGAAGAAGAACTTGATATCCCTAGGTTACTTAGAAGGATAAGGATATGCTTTCAATTATCAGCCAGGTAGCAGGTGTTTGAGAATTTTTAAGAATGCATTGGTGGTGATGAAAGGAAGAAGATTGAGCGACAACCTATACAAGATGGAGGGATCAATGGTTATAGATAGTGCGGAGGTGTCTATAGCAGCACAGGAGGAGCAGCTAGCCTACAAGCTATGGTACTATCATATGAATTACTTGAGTGATAAGGGCTCATAGAGTTGAATAGGAGAGGTCTGATTCCAATACTTATAGGTATAGGTATATTTGATCTTTATAGATGACTTCTCCAGAAAGGTATAGGTATATTTGATCAGAGAAAAATCAGATATTTTTGTCTGATTTAAAATCTGGAGAGCTAAGTTGGAGAAGAAGATAGGGCAACCAAAAAAGTATTTGAGGTCTGATAATGGAGAGGAATTTTCTTAGCCTAGCATTCAGGAGATACTATGAGGAAAATGGCATAAAATGCCATTACATAGTGAAGATGAATGGTGTCGCAGAAAGAATGAATCGAACACTGATAGAGAAGGATAGGAGCTGCATGCCTAGCAGCTCTTTTTGGAGTGATGCATGATTAATGACAGAGAAAGAAGGAGATAGGGCTGCCTAGCATTCAGGCTGCATGCATCACTATCCAAATCTTTTTGAAGTGATGCTCTTACTTATTCTTATTTTCTTGTTAATAGGTCTCCCCATAGAAAATTGAGTGGAGGACTTCCAGAAGTGGTTTGGAGTGGGAAGAAGGTGGAGCTTGACCACCTAAAGGTGTTTGACTATCCTACATATGCTTTGGTAGAAGAAGCCGATAGAAGCAAGTTGGACCCAAAGTCATAAAAAATGATATTTATCGGATTTTCATGAGGTGTGAAGGGTTTCTTGCTATGGAATTCACATTCTCAGAGGTGTGTCATCAGTCAAAAGGTGATATTTGATGAAAAGAGTATCATGTTGAAACTGGCAAGTGAAGATGAAGTTGTGAAGACAACACAGGATAGCATGGGACAACTCTCAGATATAGGTGATTTGCCCTTAACATCAACCTTGAGTCATATTTAGTTTGAGGTGGAGTTAGGCAGGCATGGTGATGCACCTATGGAGGACTAGTATGAAGAGCGATCTATCCTGGAAGAAGTGCAGAGGCAGCAAACTTGCAAGATATCGCAAGAGGAGTGGCACTGCACAAGCCAAAGCACACTATTCACAAACCGGTGCGATATGGTATTGATGAGACTATCTCTTATGCTCTCATCATTGTCAATGAAGATCTAGAGAGCTTTGAGGAGGCTATGGAAAGTTTAGATCAGGAATCATGGATGCAGGCTATGATGGAGGAGATGGTATCTCTCAAGAAGAATTGGACATGGCAGTTGGTGGATCTACCGGATAATGCTCGATCCATTGGCTCCAAATGGATTTTCAAGAGAAAAGAGGCACCTTCAGAGAAAGGTGGAGTGAGGTACAAGGTTTGGCTGGTAGCCAAAGGGTACTCACAGAGAGAAAGAATTGATTACTTAGAAGTCTTCTCTCTAATTGTCAGGCATATGTCCATTAGGGTGTTATCGAGCATAGTTGCTACTCATGACTTGGAGCTAGAGCAAATGGATGTTAAGACAGCATTTCTCTATGGAGATTTGGAGAAGAACATATACATGGAGCATCCACAGGGTTTCAAGGACCTTGGGTCAAAGGAAGAGGTTTATTTACTAAAGAAATTGCTATATGGATTGAAGCAGTCTCCTAGATAGTGGTACAAGTGGTTTGACACTTATGTGAGAAGTATTAAACTTTCTAGGTATGATCATGACTCATGTGTATATGTGAGATCTTTAGAAGATAGATCTTGGTTGTACTTACTCTTGTATGTAGATGACATGCTAATAGCATGCAAGAGTAAGAAAGTAGTGCAAGAGTTGAAGGAAGCTTTATCTCGAGAATTTAAGATGAAAGACTTGGGGCCTGCAAAGAAAATCCTAGGTATGAAAATTGTCAGAGACGGAATTAAGAGGCTACTACATCTATCTTAGGAAGGATATATCAAGAAAATCTTTGAGAGGTTTAGTATGAAGGATGCTAAACTAGCAGAGCTGCCACTTACCGGGCATGTTAGACTCTCTAAGACTATGTCACCACAGACTAAGATGGAGGTTTAGGAGATGGAAAAAGTTCCATATGCTTCTGGTGTGAGAAGTATTATGTACTTTATGGTATGTTGTAGGCCGGATTTAGCCCATGCAGTGAGTCAATTGAGTAGGTTTATGGCTTAGCCTGGCAAAAAGCACTGGAGAGCACTGAAGAATATCTTCAGATACTTGGCAGGTTCAGTTGAGATCGGCATCAGCTATGGTCAGCAGAAAGATACCGAGGAACTTCCTAATATGTCCAAGGAGGCTCGAGGGCTAATAAAGGAGTTTGTAGATACAGATTTTGATGGAGATGTGGACACTCGGCATTGGACTATAGGTTTTGTATTTAGCTTGCATGGAGGTCCAGTCTCATGGAGATCATGTTTGCAACCAATTACGGCCTTGTCCACTACTAAAGCGGAGTATATTGGCATTATGGAGGTAGCGAAAGAAGCTCTATGGTTGAAGGGCTTGGTGCTAGAGATGGGATTCCCATAAGATACAGTCAGGATGTATTGTAATAGCCAAAGTGCTTTGTTACTCACACAAAACTCTGTGTATCATGCGAGGACCAAGCACATTGATATCGATACCACAGGATCAAAGAGCTAGTGGAGGATGGTGAAGTGGAGCTAGTAAAGGTTCATACCAAGGAGAATCCAATCGATGTACTCACAAAGATACTTCCATAGAATAGCTTTTACAATTACATGTTATTGATGGGGTTGATGGATATAGCTGAGTTCACAAAAACTTGGGAGCACCAAGATGGAGATCACGAGCTTAGATATGGTGCTCTCAAGCCTTGGAAGCAGTTAGAAAGAAAGCAAGAAGTGAATAGAACCAACCATCAAAGAGCTTCAGAAGAGCTAGCTCGGATCCTATTAGAGCCAGCCAGAGCAGAGAAGAGCCAATCCGAATCCTGAGAGAGTTGGCTCAAGTAAAAGTCCAGAAAGTGTATTAGGATAATATGCTGGAAAAGCTGGCTTAGTTCCTGTCAGAGCTAGCTTGAGTGGAAGTCAAGCCATCTCAAATCTTGAGAGAGCCAGCCCAAACAGTAGAATAGAAAGTGGTGATTCAGGATCTCGTAGGAGACATCACCATCAAGCCAGCTCGATTACTGATTGAGCCGACTCGAGCAGTGAATAGAACAGAGCATAGTTTCTATTCTAGCCTAGGATTGGGTTTAATCCTAGAAACATAGGGCCTTGGTTTGTAAGGTTCTAAGGGGGCTAACCCAATGCCAGATAGCTGCCAAGAAGCATAAGCCAGAAAATGCAATATGTGCCCCTGCAACACCTTCATAACTCCAAATACTCGGATTCGTTATAGTTCCTCCTGAAATACTCTAACCACCCCACGAATTGGTTATTCCTAAATGAGTTATGAAGGGTATAATGAACATACCTTGTCTCCACATTGGATCAAGAATAGGGTCAGAGGGATCAAAAATTGCTAATTCGTATAGAGCCATCAAATCGGCCCAACCAGAAACTAGAGCTGTATGCATTATATGGACAGAAAGCAATCGATCGGGATCATTCAATACGATAGTATGAACACGATACCAAGGCAACCTATGGATTGGACTTGAATTTGTCCAATGGGTGTATTCATAGGAGACATGGATGTACATAGGCTCAGTAAGTGCATCATATTAAATTAGCTAGGGGAGTTTTTTAGGTTGGATCTTATTTGATCAGGTATATATTGTTAGATATATGTGCCCTAGAAGCCAGAATTGGTTGACACTTGTAATACACTTCTAGGGCCAAAATTGTAATTTTGACTAAAATCAATCAAATGGGTTATTTTTGATCACATATGTGTATTTAGTGTCTGTGATACATCCTTTGAGTTAATGGTAATGATAATTCATATTTTCAAGAGTTGAAAATTTAAGACATGAATAATCATTATTAACTCATAAAATACTTCCGACCATAGGATCATCATGAGCATGATGATTGATCTAGAAGGTTGGTGTACAATCGCTTCTCTTTAGTAGATAAGTCTTGAGTTTACGGTGTGGAGACACTGGAGCAAGAGTACAGGTACTCGTTAAAAAATGCGGGCACTGAGCGTGACCACCTCGAGTAGTCATTAGGAAGTCTACCTTCTCGTTAATGACTGACTCGATGCTGCAGTGGTGTGTCTGATTCTTTGATCTGAGGTGCATCGATAGTTTACCTTGAGGGTGTTATAGTTTGACTACACCATAACTCGATCTTCTAGCCATCCGAAATTCTGAGGTGTATGTTGGCTATAGCATGTTCATTGTAGGAACTGGATTGCATCAAGATGGAATCTATCTACCTTAGTGGTAGAGGAGCAACCCTATGATGATCATGAGAATAGAAACTCTTTCTATTATTTCACTCTGCCATGGCCATGGACTTCTGGACTTGAATCGAATGATTACATCATATGACAGAGACTAGGGTTTGACGAGTTCACCTAAATCCTAATCTGATCGGGGCTCAAGATAGAAGAACTTAATCATATAGATAGCTGCACCAAGAGGTTCGCATTCAGCTCTGATGGGTTGCCACCATATACTGCTAGGTGTCACTGATGGATTTTGAGAGCAATTAGAATGATTTAGATGATCGATCATTCTAGCTGTTCGAATCAGAAGAGTTCTGATCCATCGAAAGGAGTTTCGATGATGTCGATGATAGAGATCATGACATATCCCATTACCATACAGAACTAAATCTAACTAGATCACACAAACAAGGATTTAAATTTGGTGATCATCAATTGAACTGATCCAGTTCAATTGATCTGAATGAGATTCAATTAGGTTCAAGAAAATCATGCTAGCACTCGATTGACCTAACGTTCTTCTTTTACTATCATAAATAGTTGTCCTGACTAAGCCAAAGGAGTTTGTGCTCATTCAAAGGCCTTCACCTAGTCTGACTGAAGCCTGTCTAGGTTAGAAAAGGATTGTCTTATTTTGTAAGATAATACCTGCCATTTTTGGTCACCTGCCATTTCTCATCCTTTGACTTTGGTCAAAAGTTGACCTTTGACTAGTCAAATGTTGACCATTGATACTTTGACTTCTGTCCATATGTCACGCACCTATTGGAGAGCTGGTGGGGCCTGTCTCCCTACCAAAACCTGATAAGGAGGAGGATGCATGCCACCCTTAGCGTGTGCCTAAGCTGGAGGCGCCCAGGAGTCCCTGTTGGATAGGGACTCCATCTCCTTTTTGGATTTTGATTAGACTTCTCATAAGAACCAAGTTTGGCTGATCTTAGATGCCATCTAAGAAGAAATTCAAGGGACTTTATTCCCATCAATCAGATTTAGACCTAATTTCACAAAGAGTTATGATTGGTTGTGAAGAAGAGGAGTTGGATCATGCATAGTCTATAAATAAGACCCTATGCCCAACTCAAGGAGTATCTGAAATTGAATTAAAATTCTCACACCCCAAGGTTGCCTCTCCTCTCCATATCCATGTCAAGTACACCTTCTCCCTCTCCTCTCCACACCCAAAGAAGTTTAGGATCTTAGTTGGTGCAATCCAGATGAGAGAAAGGTGACAGAAAGTTGGAAGGCTGCACTACTGCAAAGGACAACTGCTGATCTTCAAAAGGTATTTTGAAGATCCTCCAGATCATATCCAGATCTAGTTTTTGGAGATGTGATAGAGAAGTAGAGGATCTCTAAATCAAACCCAAGTGGATACCGATAGAGGCCAGGCACTTGCATGGCTAGATCTAGAACCTTCCGCTGCATACAGGATCATCAACGGGTAATAGGATTACCCTACATCAAGATAAATTAAATATGATTTAATTTATCTATATTTTATTTTTATTATTAGAATAAAAAAGATTAGATCTAAAATATTTTATATCTAATTTAGATCAAAGAGAAAAAATTTTAAAATATATCTCTTGATCCGATCAGATCTGAACGAACCTGGTCTAGGAAATCAGGATTTCCCTTCAACTGGTATCAGAGCCAAGGTTCTAAAGTATTTAGATTTGATTTTAAATTTATTTTAATTAAAAAATAAAGTGATTTTAGATGTCACATGAGATGTTATCAGATCTAAAATTAGAAAAAATTAAAATTAAATGATTTGGATCAAAGATTAGAAAATATGCATGACTAGTTCTAAAATAGAATAGTTCTACAGAATAGTCTTGTATGTTTTTAATTTAATTTGATTAAATTATATTTTAGATCTATTTATTTATTATTTTTTGATATTATAATTATTATAATAATATCTAAAAAATAACAAATAAAAATTATTTAATTTTAAACATCATATGAGATATGATTGATGCATGTCTAGACTAGTTGTAGAATAGTTCTACATAGTTGTCTAGATTAGAATTTATTTTGATTAGATCAATTTAAATCTAATTTTTTAAATTATTATAAGATTATTTAGATCTAAAAATATGCATGATTCGATACATGAGATATATACAAAATATGCGATGATTAGATCTAATTTATATATGAGATATATGATATAGATCTAAAACTATTTTGTAGTATTGCATGTTCCTAATTAAGATGTTCCTCTTGGCCGTTTGGTCATAAGAATGAAGAAGGATTTAAAGGCCCTCTCCTTCCATCCGATGGAGTATTCTTATGATGGATAGGGATGCTGCGCGTTCGTCCTTAATCAGAAACCCAAAACTTACTTTCTATAAAACCCTAGATCCTAAAATCCTAAAATTTATTGTGCATATTTTGTTTGAGAATCCTACTTAATTAAGAATTAAGATTATAGAATATTAATTAGATCTAAAATTAAAAATTTTAGATCTAAGATATATTCATAATACTGGGTTTGGGCTTGGGTAGCTTAATTAGGTCTAAGCGGTTGATCAAACCGAATCAAGAGTTGGTTAGATGGGATCAACAATGCTTAAATTGACCAGCCAAATAGGATTAAGTCTGGGTCAAGATCGAGTAAGACCTAATTAGGCTCAGAGGTTAGAGTCTGGATTATAGGCTAACCCAATTGGTTCTGGCTCAACAATTTGGTGTCTAAGGTAAGTTTGGCACATACGACCGACTGATTTTTAATTGGGAGCTATTTGATCTAAATGTATTCTTGTACGAGTTAATGGCATATCCCTTCCACCGATCTCACTTACCTAGCCATATCTGTTAACCCAGTTCTGATTTGAGGTGGTCAATAATCCGAGCTAACCCATGCCACTAGATTAGTCATAATTGTTATGACTATGATAAGTCTAGTTTAATGAGACTTGAATCAATTCTTCCTAAGAAAAGATTAAGTCTGAGGTCTTCCACCATTGTAGATGTACGGATCCTTTTCGGGGTTGATTATTCTCAGCTGGATACAGTGGCTCAGTTGCACCAAAAAGATGCAACCATGTCTATTAGGCATTGGATGCTATGGGCTGGAGGATGAGTTGGGCTCAATATTTTGGATACGATGAGAGACTCAATTAGGAATCCAGTCTGTGCAAATGGTGGGTCTGACTTAACTAAGGAGTGGATCAATATTCTAGATATGGTGAGATTCATGAATTAGAGATCAAGTTTGGGTGCACCATTATTAGAGAATCATTGAACAAGAGTTGTTCACTCATTGGCTTATCCATCACCAATAACTGTTAGGTGAGATGATGAGTCAGTTGGTGAGACTGCACCATCCACTAGAAATCATTAATCGTGGAGATTTTTGCATCTCTATAGAGGGAGTGTAGGGATCCGAGAAAATAGTGGGAGCTAATTTGTTTAACAATAAAATTCCTAAATAAATTGGTCAAGTCATAATTATAGTATCTAACTAGAATCTTTGACTCTCTATAGAAAAATGTCTGCCTTCAATCCATTAGCACGTATCCCGAACACACATAGACTGACCGGATCCAATTATAAAGACTGGCTCAGGAACTACAAAATCATTTTGGGTTTCGAGAAGTTAACCCATGTATTGTACCAGGACCCTCCCACCTTACCAGTCCGTCCATCCATTGAACAGAGTATGTCTCTAAAAAAATGGATAGACGAAGATAATAAGGCCAAATATTACATGTTGGACTCGATGTCTGATGAGCTCCAGCACCAACATGAAGATATCGGGATTGCTCGCCAAATGTTGGCTCATCTGTAGAAGATGTTTGGTGAATAGAGTCGCGCCGCCAAGTATCAAGTCACGCCCCAAGGCTGCCTCTCCTCTCCTCCTCCATGCCAAGTCCACCTTCTCCCTCTCCTCTCCACGCCCAAAGGAGTTTGGGATCTTAGTTGGTGCAATCTAGATGAGAGAAAGACGACAGAAAGCTGGAAGGCTGCACTACTGCAAAGGATAACTACTGATCTTCAAAAGGTGTTTTGAAGATCCTCCAGATCAGATCCAGATCTAATTTTTGGAGACATGATAGAGAAGAAGAGAATCTCTAGATCAAACCCAAATGGATACCAATAAAGGCCAGGCACTTGCATGGCTAGATCTAGAACCTTCCGCTGCATACAGGATCATCAATGAGTAATAGGATTATCCTACATCAAGATAAATTAAATATAATTTAATTTATCTATATTTTATTTTTATTATTAAAATTATAAAGATCAGATCTAAAATATCTTAGATCTGATTTGGATCAAAGAAAAAAATTTTTGAAATATATCTCTTGATCCGATCAGATCTGAACGAACCTGGTCCAAAAAATCAGGATTTTCCTTCATATATACTCCGTACTGAGTTTTGTAAATAGATACAAAATCAATACAAACCATTTTTCCCTAAAATTTCTCTCTTTCTATCTCATTCGCCCTCTCTTCTCCACATCCTAGGATTTTCTAGGATTTCACAAGTTAGCCATCTCTTTCCTCGAATCCTTATTGCTATTTCCGCAATCTTCAAGTAGCAAGCATTTGTTCCCAACACAAACAACTTCAGATTTGATTTTTTTAAATCAGATCCAAAAAGAGGAGACTTTCAGATCTGACTCAAGTGGATACTAGTAGAGGTCGAGCATGTACGTGACTCAGATCGGAACCTCGAATCAACATCAGATCATCGTTGCAGGATGAACAATTCACCTGATCAAGTGATATCAGATATCACTATTTTTATTTTTATTTTTATTTTTATTTTTAAATTAATCTAATTAAATCTAAAAACTCTTAGATCTGATTAGATCATAGAAAATTTTTTAAAATATTCTGCTATAAATCCGATCTGATTAGATGCATCCTACGGCAGTAAAACCTAGATTTTTCTTCAACTGATATCAAAGCCTGGTTGCCAATTTCAAATCTATCTTTAATTTTGATCTAAATTTTTTTTTATAATCTAGTTATTTGATTTTTAGATGTTATATGAGATATAATCAGATCTAAAATCAAAACTTGCATATTTTAAAATTAATATATATTTGATATATATAATACATGTTCTAGTCTAGATCTGTAGTTCTATATCATGATAGTTTTCAAATATATTTTAAATTAGATCTGATTTAATTTTTTATGATTTGATCATTTAAGTTTTAGATGTTACATTAGATATAATCAAATCTGAAATATTAGATCTAATTTAATTTTTTTATATATATGATATAGGCAATGCATGCCTAGACTAAATCTATAGTTTTATGTTATAGTCTAGATCTGAAAATTTTAATGAAATATTTATTTAATTTTTTTAAGATTATATGATCTGATATATTTGATTATAGATATTACATCAGATGTAATTAGATCTAAAATTAGTAGTTGCATGAAATTTTCACATATATGCGATATATTTGATACATGTCTAGACTAGTTCTACATTGTATGCTATGAATTGTCTAGAATAAAATTTTTATTTGATATGATTATTAAGATTTTACTTTTAAATATTACATCAGATGTAATCAGATCTAAAATATGCATATGAACATTTAAAATTGATACATGAGATATATGCAAAACATGTATAGATTAGATCTTAAATCATGTAATAGTCATATGCTTTAGATCTAATAGTTTTATAATATAGTTCATTTTTTTGATTAAGGCATTTCCCTTAGCAATCCGGTTATAAGAGAAAGAAAGATTTAAAGGCCCTCTCTTCCCATTCGATGGGATGCTCTTATGGCATGTAGGGATGCTGTGCATTTGTTCTTAATCAGAAATCAAAATTTACTTTTCTACAAAATTCTAGATCCTAAAATTCTAGAATTTTTTATATATATTTTATTTTTTTTGAAACCCTTGGACTTAATTAAGAATTAAGTTTATAAAATTAATTAGATCTAATACACCATTATAAAACATGGTTTCGGATGTGGGTAACTCAATTAGGTCTAGCGGTTGATCAAACCAAATCAAGAGTTGGTTAGATGGGATCAAGAGTGTTTAGATTTGACCAGCCTAATAGGATTAAGTCTGGATTAAGATCGACTCATAGTCACATATGGTCGATCAAGTTAAGTCCTAATTTGGCTCTACGGTTCGAGCCTGGATTGTAGGCTAATCCGATCAGTTCTGATCAAATGAATTGCTGTCTAAGGAAAGTTTGGTAGATACGACCAGTGATCTTTTATTGGAAGCTACTCGACCTGAATGCATTCATGGTGAGTTAATGGCATATTCCTCCCACTGATCTCACTTATCTAGCTGATTAGGTCGATCCAGTTCTGATTTAAAATGGCTTACGATTCGAGCTAACCTATGCCACTAGGTTAGTCATAATTATTATGACTAAGTCAAGTCATGTCTAAGAGACCTAAATCAAATCTTCCTAAGAAAATATTAAGTCATAGGTCTTCTACCATTGTAGATGTGCGGGCCCTTCCTAGGGTTGATTGATCTCGGCTGATTATAGTGGTTCAGTTGCACTGAAAAGATGTAACCATGTCTATTAGGCATCGGATGCTACATGTTGGAGGATGGGTTGGGCTCAATATTCTGAATATGATGAGGGATCCAATTAGAAATTTAATTCATGCAAATGGTGGGTCTAACTTAACTAAGGAGTGGAGTAATATTCCGAGCATGGTGAGCTTCATGAATTAGAGACCAAGTTTGGGTACACCATGCTTAGAAAAATATTGGATAAAAGTTATTCACTCATCGATTGATCCATCACCAATAACTGTTAAGTGAGGTGGTAAGCCAGTTGGTGGGACCACACCATCCACTAGAAATCAATGATCGTAGAGATTTTTACATCTCTACCCAAGAGGTATAGAGATCCAAAAAAATAGCAGGAGCCTAATTTATTTTAAAATAAAACTTCTAAATAAATTGATTGAGTCAAATTATAAGTCTAACTAGAAACTTTAACTTTCTATAGGAAAATATCTATGTCTAAACCCTAAGTCTGAATCTTAGATACCCACAGACTGACCGAATCGAATTACAAGGATTGGCTAAGAAACTTCAAAATTATTTTGAGTTTGGAAAATTGACCTATGTATTAGATCAGTACCCCCCCGCCCCTTTACTAGCATGTCCAATCATGGATCAGAGAGCGTCTCATGAAAAATGGTTGGATGATGATAACAAGATTAGGTGCTATATATTGGGCTCAATGTCTGATGAGTTGTAGTGCCAACATGGAGACATTAAGACTACCCACCAAATATTGGTGCACCTATAAGAGTCGTTCGGTGAACAAAGTCGTGCAGTCATTTTCAAGTTTCAAGGAGACTTTTTTAAAGTGCAAATGCATGATGGATAGTCAGTCCAAAATCATTGCTTGGTGATGACCAAGGACCTAGAAGAGCTTGAGAAGCTCGATGTCTTGATGGATAAGGATTTGCAGATTGATGTGATCCTATAGTCCTTAAGTGATTCGTATGGGTAGTTCATCACGAACTTCCATATGAATAAGCTTCAGTGCATCTTGGCCGAGTTAATGAATAGCTGGTTACTGCCAACAGACTTTGAAGGGTTCAAAGGGCTCATTCTTACTATGGAGCAGACTTCTTTTAGGAGAAAGTCTTTTGGAAAGAAGAAAAAGTCTGCGAAGAAGCAGAAAAATAGAAGGAGAAAAGAAGGGGGAGTCAAAGAAGAAGACTGTGGAGAAGAAAATATGTTTTCACTGCAACTTCGATGGTCATTGGAAGCGGAACTGCCCTGACTAGTCTAAAGAACAAGAAGGAAGGAGGACCAAAATATTCTAGAGATAGTATTAATAAAAGATATCTATGGCACCTTAGGCTAGGTCATATAGCCCAAGACATGATTAACAAATTGGAGAAATCTAGACTAATGGGTCCATTGACTTATAAGTCATATTCGATTTGTGAGTCATGCCTTCAAGGTAAAATGATCGAGCTTCTATTTGTAGGACATAGAAAAAGGGCCACATGTCCTGGTATATATAGATGTGTGCAGTCCATTTGATATGCTGGCTAGATGTAATTATGTCTACTTCATTATCTTTATCGATGATCTATCTAGGTATAGGTATGTGTACATGATGCGATACAAGTCTAAAACTTTAAAAAGTTCCAAAAATTTAAACACGAAGTAGAAAAGCAAACCAGAAAGCCCATCAAGAATTTTCGATCAAATTGAGGAGGTGAATACCTTAGTCAAAAATTTCTGGACCATCTCAAGGATAATAGTATAGCCTCACAGTGAACTCCACCTGAAAACCTCAACTTAATGGGTTTTCAGAATGGAAAAATTGGACCCTAATAGATATGGTCCGATCCATAATGAGCTTCACGGACCTTTCTGAGTTTCTTAAGGGATAGTTTAATGACAACTATTAATTTACTAAATAGGATTCCATCTAAAACTATTCCTGCCACTGCATATGAGATATGGCATGCTGAGAAGCCAAGTTTGAGTCATCTCGGAATTGGAGTTGTCTAGTGGCAAACAAGTTAGAGTCTAGATCCCTTAGAGCTCGATTTATTGGATATCCTAAAGAGTCATTAGGATATTACTTCTATCTTTCGGAAGACTATAATATGATTGTGAGTCGACATGCTATTTTTATTTAAAAATAGTTTATTCAAGATGGTGGCATCGAAAGATAGATTAGGCTTAGGAAGAAAGTCTCTAAAGAATAATGAGCCAAGAAACCTAAGGAACCCAGTTAGTCTGAGCCGATCCACACTCACTACCTCCTCCACCTCGTAGGTCGAATAGGATTTTTCATCCTCCTAAAAGTACTTAGGTACTATTTCAAAGGATGTAAAGAAAATGTTCCTCATGAAAAATGGGATTCATGATGATAATCCAAAAATCTATGATGGGGCGATATCATATTTGACTTTGAGAAATAGTTAGAGACAATGAAGTTAGAAATTGACTTGATGTGCTTGGTCAGGACCTTGTTAGATCCACATGAAGGTATAGTACCTATTGGGTGTAAATGGATCTTTAAGAGAAAATAGGTGCAGATAGGAATGTGGAGACATTCAAGCTAGGCTAGTAGCGAAAGGATATAGTCAGCACAAAGACATTGACTATCAGGATACCTTCTCTCTAGTAGCCATATTAAAATTCATCCGCATAATTCTACGATTACGAGCTTTGGCAAATGGATGTAAAAATGGCATTCTTAAATGTATATCTTGAGGAAGATATCTATATGAATTGCTACTTGGTTTTATATCTAGTGATGGTGATCATAAGGTCTGCAAGCTGTAAAGATCCATTTATGGACTAAAGCAGGCATCTCGAAGTTGGAAGCTTGGTTCAATAATATAATTAAATTGATTGGTTTCATCAAAAATGAAAAGGAACCATGTGTTTTCAAAAAGATCAGTGGGAGCACTATTGTCTTCCACGTACTATATGTGGATGACATCCTCCTGATCGGAAATGATATTCTCATGTTGACCTCAGTCTAAGTATGGTTATCTAAGGAGTTTTCTATGAAAAACTTAGAAGAAGCATCCCTCATTTTGGGAATCAAGGTCTATAAGGATAGACCAATGAGGATGCTGGGTCTCTCATAGAATATGGACATAGAAGAGGTGCTGAAGAGGTTCAGCATGGAGAGCTCCAGGTCTAGAGGTTTAATACTCAGATTTTATGTTTGACATAGATGATCGAAAGTCAACATCTATGAATCTATTTGTGTGCAATGGTGGTGCTATAAGCTAGAAGAGTTTCAAGTAGACGGTGATAGCAGTTTCCACCATATCCATGATTACCTCAAAAAGGATAAATTGAGATTAAGAGAGTCGACACTACAGACAATGCAGTTGACCCACTGATGAAGCCATTAGGCTAGCAAAAGATCGATGCCCATCTTGAAAAAATGGGACTTAAATTTGTAGCCAATTGGCTTTAGGTCAAGTAGGAGTTTGTTAGATGTGTGTCCTAGAAGCTAGATTGGCCGATGCTTATAAAATACTTTATAGGAATATTTTCACAATGTTGATTTAAAATTAATAAATAGATTATCTATTCTATCACATTATGTATTAAAGTATCTGTGATACATCCATTGAGTTAACGGTAATGATAACATATATTCTCAAGAGTGAAGAATTTAAGGCATATGTTATCATAATTCACTCATAAAGTGCTTCCGATTGTAGGATTATCATAAGGATGGTGATCGATCTGGAAGATCAGTGTACAATCGTTATCCTAAAGTAGATGAGTCTTGAGTCTATGGTGTGGAGATGCTAGAGTGAGAGTACAGATACTCGTTAAGAATGAGGGTACTAAGCATGACCACCTTGAGCAATCATAAGGGACTTTACCTTCTCATCGATGACTAGCTCAATGCTGCAGCGTGTGTCTGATTCTTTGACCTAAGGTGCATCAGCAGTTCACCTTGAGGGTGTTATAGTTTGACTACACCATAACTCGATCTCCTAGCTATTCAAAATCCTGAGGTGTATGTTGGCTATAGCATATTCATTATAGAAATTGGATCATACCAAGATAGGATCTATCAACCTCGATAAAGGAGTAGTTTTATGATGATCTATAAGATCGAGTCCTAAAATTCATGGCCATAATAGTATGAATCTAATAGAAAGGAGTTTCTATTAAGGTTTCACATCGGACTAGAATCAAATAATTCATTCATATGATGGATGTTGGGTTTGACGAGTTCACTTTAACCCTAATCCCATCGATGCTTATGATAGAAGAATTCAATCACACAGATAGCTATACCAAGAGGTTCACTTTTTGATTCTAATCGGTTGCCATCACATACTGCTAGGTGTCACTTATGGATTTTGGAATCAATTAGAATTGTCTTGATGATCGATGATTCTAATTGGATGAATTAGAAGAGTTCTGATCCATCGAAAAGTATTTCGATAATGTCGATGATGGAGATCATGACATATCTCATTATCATACAGAACTGAACTTAACTAAATCACACAAATAAGGGTTTGGGTTTGGATGTCATCAATTAGGCTAATTCAGTTCGATTGATTTGGATTAGATCAAATTAGGTTCAAGAAAATCATGCTAGCACACGATTGAGCCTAACATTCTTTTTTTATAGTCTTTCTAGATTATCTTAAATGAGCCAAATTAGATTTGGCTCATCTAGAACCTTGTATGGATTTGTCCTGACCTGACTGGAGCTTGTCCTGATGAGAACAGGCCTTGTCCTGATAAAACAAGGTTTGTCTTAAAGAGATCAGGGCTTGTCCTAAAATCATGAGATGAATTTTGGGCAAGGCTCTCCTAGATACTCTGTAAGAATTTATCTTGATCTAACTGGACTTTGTCCTACCTTAATCAAGGCTTGTCCTAAATCTCATGAGATGGGAATAGGATAAGAGTTGTCTTAACCAGATTAGGGCTTGTCCTAAAATTATGAGATGAAATTTGGATAAGGCTAATTTGGGAACCCTGTATGGATTTATCTTAATCTGACTGGACCTAGTCCTAGACTGATTATGGCTTGTCCTAACTTGATTAGGACTTGTCCTAATTCCATTGGATGGGAGTTGATTAGGGCTTGTCTTAATTCCATTGGATGGGATTAAGACAAGGGTCAAACTTTGACCCATTATGCAAGAAAGAAAGGATAGGGGCATGCACCCCCTAGAGAATTTCTAGTAGCACGCACCCTAAATGGATCCATGAGGAAGAGGAGGGTGCACATGTCCCCTTGCTGTGCACCCCATATGGATAAATGGAGAGAGTCCCATTCAAATAGGTTTGAATGGTCAAAGCTATTGAATTTGATTCAAATACCTGGAGATAAGAGGCTTGTGCCAAACCATCTTTATCCTCCCATCTCCATGCCATTTTCTTAGTGTTTTGTGTGACAAAATTAGAAGAAATATGGTGTGGGGCATGGAGATCAGATTGGGAGTCCTTCTATTTTAAGCAATCAAGTTGCTTAAAGCTTTAGGACTCTAAGGTGGCACCTAGGCTTATAAAAAGGGCTCTGCACAAGCTATTTTGCATCACAATTAATGTATAGTGAAGCCCTACCTCTTTATCAACCTCCATGCCTCCCTCCTCTACTCCTCTCCCTCTTCCATGCCCAAAAGGTTGGGAAAAATCAGAGATTAAAAGTTGAGTCTCTGATCCTGCAAAGCTGCACGATTAGTTCCCAGATCGAGAGATGAAAGTGCTGTTGTCGAAGATCGGTTCGAAGGCATCCCCGAATGACTTCAGATCTAATTTTTGGAGATCAAATCTAAAAGGTGGAGACTTGCAGATCTAACCCAAGTGGATACTAGCAGAGGCTGGGCACGTGCATGGCTCAGATCAGAACCTCGGATCAACATCAGATCATTGCTGTAGGGTGAATGGTTCACCCGATCAAGTGATATCAGATATCACTATTTTTATTTTTATTTTTATTTCTAATTTTAGATCAATCTAATAAGATTTGATTAGATTGTAAAAAAAAATTAAAATATTTTACTTCAAATCTTATCCAATCAAATGCATCCTGCTGTAGGAAAACCTAGATTTTTCTTCACTTAAATCCTATGGGTTTTACCCCTTTGGGTGGATCAACCAATGTCCATACATTGTTGACCTTCATAAACTCCATTTTGAATTTCATAGTATCAAGCCATTTCTTAGAGTCAGATCTCTATGTTGCATCCATATAGGTGATCGAATCCTCGTCGTTCTCATCTAGTTTGACAGGATTACCGTCCCAGACCAAGAAACCATAATATCCATCCGGTTGACATGGTACTCTACCAGATCGGCTTAAGGATGTAGGTTCATTAGGCTCTAGATTTGATCTAATCAAATCTGGTTCAGGTTCAGCTACTTGTGTTAGTTTTTTCACCTACCAAACTTTCTCAAGTTGAACCTTAGATGTATTAATCCCTTCACCAAGGAAGTCCTTTTCCAAAAAGATTGCCTTAAGGATGACAAACACTTTTTGCTCATCAGCTAGGTAGAAGCAATACCCTTTGGTCTCTTTTGGATATCCTATGAAATAACACTTGTTAGACCTAGGTCCAAGCTTGTCCATTACTAAATGTTTGACATAAGCTAGACACCCCCAAACCCAAAGGTGTGAGAGTACTGGCTTATGTCCTATCCATATCTCATATAGTGTTTTGAAAATAGACTTACTTGAAATTCTATTTAGAATGTAACAAGCTGACTCAGCTGTATATCCCCATAAGAAGATCGACAGGCTGGTAAACCCCATCATGGATCGAACCATGTTCAATAGGGTTCAATTCCTCCTTTTAGATACAACATCATGCTATGATGTTTCAGGAGGAGTCCATTAGGAGAGAATCCCATTCCTTTCAAGATATGTTAGAAATTTACTAGAAAGATACTCACCCCCTTGGTCAGATCGAAGAGTTTTAATACTCTTTTCAATTTGCTATTCTACCTCATTATGGAATAGTTTGAATATTTTAAATGACTCCAACTTATGCTTCATTAAATAGACAAATCTATACCTCGATAGGTCGTCTATGAAGGTTATGAAGTAGAAATATCCACCTCTAGCACGAGCTAATGGATCCACATACATCTAAATGACTAGACTCAGGAGTTCACTAGCTTGCTTGCCTTTTTTAGTAAAAGATGACTTGGTCATCTTACTAAGAAGACAGGACTCACAGATCGAAAGTGATTCACAATCACTGACTTCAAGAATTCCTTCTTTAGCCATCCTGTTTATTCTATTCTTGTTGATATGATCTAACCTATAGTGCCAAAGGTAGACTTTAGATATAACACTAATTCTAGAACGTTTACTAGAGGTCTGAACCACATTAATAGGCTATGATAGTAAGTAAATTTTGTTATTCAATTGTCCAATAAATATCATAACACCATTCAAAATGACATTACAAATATTTTCTTTCATTGAAAATTCATAACTGTACATGGCCAAAGGTCTATAGAAATAACATTCAACAAAAAACTTGAACAATAATGATATTCATTAAGAATTACATTACGAGAATTGATTACAAGGTTCATAATTTCTAAAGCTAGAACTAGAACTTATCTTCCATCTCCAACGTTCAGGAACCTCTCATCTTCATCAAATCTTCTACTGACTTGCAAACCCTGCATCGAATTACAGATATGATAAGGGCTTTCAGTATCTAATATCCAAACAGTAGTATCACATATCGAGAAGTTGTAAGATGTTATCATATAATTACATTGCCCAGCAACTGCTTCCTTTTTTCTTGGCCTATTCGGATCTAGGGAGGTAATGTACTAAGGATAATTTCTCTTTCAATATCCCTGCTTCTTGCAAAAGAAGCACTCCGCCTAGCTCTGATCGAGCTTATGCTTCTTCGTCTAACCTTGTGCAAACATTCCAGCATGTGGCTGCACCTTCTTATTCTTCTTCTTCTTGTTCTTCTTCCCTTTCTTAAAGGGTCGATGACTAGAAGAAGGCCCTTCCACTATATTCACCAACTTCTTATGGAGCTGATGATCTTTCTCAAAGTTCTACAGTAATCTTAATAAGCCATGGTAGTTCACTACAGACATTGTCATTCAAAAATGAGTAAGGAAGGAGAGAAGGACTTGAGTAAAGAATTCAGGATCGCATCCTTGCCGAGCTGCTCATGTAAGGAGAAGCCTAGCTTACTCAAGTGCTCAATCATCTCGATCATGTACCATACATTATTGGTGACTGATGCCCCATCCTTCATTTGAATATTGAAAATGGCACAACTAGTCTTGTATCTTTCTGTGTGGATTGATGGTGCTCCCAAGCCTTGGGTGGAGCTAGGATGTTGGCTCCGAAGATTTTAGAGGCTTGGTTGGTGCTTCAAAGATCTAAAATTTAAGATGGAGTAAGAAACCAAAGCCAAAAAGTCAAGACTATAGAAAATGATCATTTTTGTAGGTTAGTCGGCTAAGTCTCAGAGGATAGGCTAAATAGAGAGGAACACATTCGGAACTATAGCATCGCATGCAACTAGGTCAGCTCAGTCTAAAACTAAGCTAACCCAGTCTCAGGTTAGCTGGCTCAGTGCTGAGACTAAACCGACTCAGTCTGCAGGTAGAGCTACATGAGGCTCTATTTGGGGCTAAGATTGGGACTTATCTTAAGAATCTTAAGGCCTGGTTGAGAAGTCATAAGGGGGCTAACTTATGTATGGGTCAGGCTTAGATCTAGAGAATGAGAGCATGGAAGACATGGGTGTACATGAACTCAATGAGTGCTTTCATGTATTGGGTTAGCCAGAAAAGTTTTTGGTCGAGCCTAATGGCTATGTATAAATACATAGATTGTATTAGAGTTTTAAAAGGTGAATGCAATATAGATCTTTTCTCCCTTCAACCTCTCTTCTCTCTTCTCTCTAGAGTAGTTGCCCTAAGTTCCTGAAGAAGCCTTAGAGAGAGGGGGCGCCTCCCTTAAGCCCAAGGATGGAGGTGCCCCAACATAGATCTAGGTGATGGATCTATGATACGCTACCTTAGAAAACATCAAAGGTCTCCTATGGTCTATGCTAAAGATCAAGAGCTTTCACAACATGGCATCAGAGCTAGATGATACTAGGATAATATGCCAATAATTGGTATCAAAGCGATATCGGATTTCTAATAATTAGTATCAGAGCCTGATAGTGCATGGAAGCAAAGAAGAAGTCATACAGGATGAAATCAAAAATCTATACGAGTATTCCATGGTATGTCTCAGATCTATCTTTGTTATTGTTGTGGTTTGGCCAACTGGGAGCAGTGGGTTAAAGATGGAGGCTAAGAGGATTAACAAAAATGATTTTTTTCAGGATGAAAAATTTGAGTGCATGATTTACTGGTCGATCTTGATGGAAAAATCAAGGTGTATGATGGTAGACAAGGCAGGGAGCACTGGAGTGCTGTAGTAGCATTTTCCTAGAGATGTAGGGCTTGAAGAGGCTTGGCAATGCAGTAGCCGAGGAAGGTATCTTAGCAGAGAGCATCAGAGTTTTCTAGAAAGATGGGCAATGTAGGACTATTAAAGAGAGATTTTTCAAGAGATAATGATCGAAGAAAGGCTGAAGAAGTGACTATATGTCCTTCGATTGTAGGAAGGTGGGAAAGTAGTCGAAGATGTATTTAGCGGTTTGACCAGAGCATGGATTTGCATAGACTTAAGGATGAAGGAGATGGATGATCCATGGAGGTCCAGTAGGTTAGGGCTAGGCGGTTGTAGAGCGATGCAGAGATGAGTCAGGGAGCGCCAGAGTGCTACAGGAGCGCTACCCTAGAGGCACAGAAACTGAGAGAGGCTTGGTGGCGCACAGCTGAGGGGGGTATCTCAGAAGAGAGTGTCAGGGGCATCTCAGTGAGACTAAGAGTAGGTCTTAGGGAGAGCCAAGAGGTCTCAGAGAGCACCAGAAGGTTTCAGACAGTCAGAAGTGTCCTAGATCAAGTTTCTTTTGTAGGAGCACCAAGGAGAGTCATAGTTCAGTGGAGGATGGTTTGTGTATAGCAAAACAAAACCCAAATACCTATGAGGAAGCAGTGTAGAGATGAGTCAGGGAGCATTGGAGTGTTGAAGTAGTGCATTCCTGGAGATATGGGATTGAGAGAGGCTCGACGGTGCAACAACTGAGGAAGGTATCTCAGTAGAGAGTATCAAGAGACATCTAAGGGAGATTAGGAGCAGGTCTCAGGAAAAGCCATGGAGTCTTGGGAGCCTCAGGATGAGGTATAGGTAGGTTTGAGCCGAGGACAGGATTTGAGCTGTAGTTTCTTCGGGCGCAAATAAAGCGATGATTGGTGCAGGGACAGAAGAAGAGAAGGCTAGGATGAAATTTTCTAGGATTCAGTCACTGGATTCAGAAGAGTTGGATGAGCTCTTGGATTTCAAAGGTGCCCGTGGGTTGCGAAGGTATCCGAGATGGCTTCAAAGAGGGTCGTAGAGTGTGAAGGATTCGAAGGGGTAGCAATGGTGTTCGAGGTGCAGTGGTAGGCTCAATAGTGCAGCGTTGAGTGGTTGACCTCGAGAGACTCGGTGATAAAGTCGACTTCTGTGGCATCAGGTGGACTTTGGATATAGGTGGAGCTCCATAGTGGTGGCTTCACAAGTGGAGAGAAAATTTGGCATGAGTTCAGAGCTGAGGGTCAGCACTGGTGATGCATAATTCCTGGTGGAGTGGCATGTGCAGGTGGATAGGCATAGTTTTGAGGAGATCGTGTCAGGTGATACAACATGTGCTAGTGCAAAAATGTTGTAGGTTCTCTAGAAAATCTAGAAAAAGTGATGCAGCTGCAAGTAGAAGGGATCCTACAATTTCAGGATAGTGCCAAGAAGCAAGCATAGGTCTTCAGCGGTAGAGATGACATCCCAAAAGCCTTAAAGGTGCACAACAGTTGAAGAGGATTGGTGGAGGCGATGTTTGTACAAGTGCTGTCAGGATGCGTATCGACAGTGGGATCGTGCAGGAGTGCATTGTTGAGCGGTTTGCTAAGGCTTGGGGCACCAAAGAGATTGTAAGGATTGATGGTGCTCCCAAGTTTTGGAAGACCACGAAAGGAGCTAGGGTGTTGGCTCCGGGGATTTTAGGGGCTTGGTTGGTGCTTCGGAGATTAGGATTCAAGGTGGAGTAAGGAACCAAAGCCGAAAAATCAAAACTACAAAAAAGGATCATTTCTGTAGGTTAGCCGGCTCAGTTTGAAACTGGATCGGCTAAGTCTTAGAGGATAGGCCAAATAGAGAGAAACACGTTCAGAACTGCAGCATGGATGCAACTAGGTCAGCTCAGTCTAAAACTAAGCCAACCTAGTCTCAGGTTAGCTAGCTCAGTGCTGAAATCGAGTCGACTCAATCTGCGGGCAAAGCTACGTAAGGGTCTGTTTGGGGCTAGGATAGGGACTTATCCTAACGGTCTTAAGGTCTGATTTAAGAGATCTTAAGTGGACAAACTCATGTATGGATCGGGCTTAGATCCAGAGGATGAGAACATGGAAAACATGGGTGTACATGGGCTCGATGAGTGCTTTCATGTATTAGGTTAGCCAGGAGAGTTTTTGGTCAGACCTAATGGCTATGTATAAATACATAGGTTATATTAGGGTTTTGAAAGGTGAAAGTAATACTAATCTTTTCTTCCTTCAACCCCTCTTCTCTCTTTTCTCTAGAGTAGTTGCCTTAGGTTCCTGAAGAAGTCCTAGATAGAGAGGGTGCCTCCCTCAAGCTTAAGGAGGGAGGTGTCCCAGCATAGATCTAGGTGATGGATCTATGATATGCTGCCTTAAAGAATGTCAAATGTCTCCTATGGTCCATGTTAAAGATCAGGGGCTTTCACAACATGGCATTAGAGCTAGGTGATGCCAGAACGATGCACCAATAATTGATATCAGAGCGATACCAGATTCCTAACACTTTCAATATCGTCAGGCATGTCGAAGGAGTCATTCAACATTTGAAGCATCTCCTATGACTGGGCATTCTCAAACCTATGACTGAACTCATCATTCATCACCACCAACATAATACACCAAATAATGGTGCAGTCATTGAGCCACTTTTGGTAAGTATCTCTGACCGCCCCTCTTGCATTCGGGACTAGCTCCTGAGTTGCCAAATCAGTCAAAATATAGAGGATCCGCTCATGCTCCAGGATGATTTTTAACTTTCGATACCAACTATCGAAGTTTGGTCCCATGAGTTTGTCATTGTCTAATAATGATCGGAGTGACAGGATAGTAGCCATTTCTGCATAAAAAAAATCAAACCTAATCAGTATATGAATTATTTATCCTAAAGACTTGAACTTTAGTCTAAAGGTTTTCCTACTATTTTATACGAATTAGTAGCCTCTACTTTCAATTCGAGGAATTACTTTAATTCCTTAGTGAGTACTAGAATCCACACAAACTACACATGAGCCTAACTTTGGTTGATCAATTCATGTGCATTTATGGGTATGTTCATAACCAATTATTTCTCTAAATAATTTTTAGTATTTTAATTTTATCTCGAAAATCTAATCAATAGGCTTTGTCCTCCACTAAAAAGATCCGGTTAAGTCCAACTATTGGTGTAGAAAATGGTTGCGCACGCTGGAGCTCGCCGGAGCTGGAAGAGATGGCCGCTGCTGGGACCTGCAAGATGAAGTCTAGACCGAAGATGGGTGGCTCCGGTAAGACCCTCTGACGGTCAACTTAGTTCTCTGGCCAATAAGAATGGAGTTCATAGGAATTTAGAGTAGAGAGGAGAGCTTAATGCTTATAGATGAAAACGTACCTAGATGTTCTCTTTTATAGGTGGAGCTCATAACAAAATGATAGTGATAGCCATAATAGAATATTAGTATCCATTCAGACCACGTAGTGTTTGTTATAGAGAGTATCTATCATTTGTTATGACTTGTAGGCAGTTAGATTTAACTTGACAAAGTTCGGTTGAGAAGTTGGAGCTCTATGCTTGGTAGTAGATTATTCATATTGGGGATGGAGAACTCGAAATTGGACAGACAAAACTTGAAGGTCAGCTTTCAAGTAGTTAATAATGAACTTGCAATTGGATTCTACTGAGGCTATCTTTGATAGCTTTCAGAAGCTTGACCACCTTCAAGGTTGGCCGACAGTAGATGTAAACATTCAAACAGGAAGCGAGGGAACAATAAGCTCTTTGATGACTTTTGCTTTTGGAAGTTTGGCCGCCTCTTCTGGGTGAATTCGGACCTATATTGGTGGCAAAGTCCTTTAACTAACTCAAGTGCATTTGGCCATGGTCCTTATGTTGATTCAAATTCATCCGATCGAGGACTATAAGAGGCAGCCATAGCATCTGCCATCCGTAGCGAAGGAATTCGGTCGAATAGGAGTTCGAGAACTATTGAGGTCAGGTGGTGCAGGAGACCCACTCAGGGCAACTGCTGTTTAATCCAAACTATAGGTTGAAACTGAGGAATTCGACCGCCCTCAAGGTCATCCAATGACTAAATTGGGGTGGTATTGTTCAAGCTTGTCTAATTGAACTTCATTACCCAACCTTGGCTGGGTCTGCAATTATAAAATTGCCTAGGAGTTCAAGACCTATCACCATAATTCTAAGCTGCATCTCATTAAGGTTGGACATCGAGCAGGACTTTAGCGAAAACTATTTTACCCCCAACACTTGTCCTCCTACTCTCAAGTCTGAAGTTTAGATGAAGGGAGTATAAAACCTGTGACTTCATAAGATCCCTTCTGGCTTCTCGCTCTCAGGAGATGAAATAATTTTTGCTTTTTCCAACTTGTGCCAAAGTTACCTAAACCTCCAATGATTTGAAAAGATTGAAGTTCGAAATTCCCACTAGGGCGAGGCTCGAGGTATGACTCCATTAACTCCCTATCAGTTCATTAGTCATTGCCATGATAAGTGGGACACACGACGAGCGGGGATGGGATCGAAAGGATCTGCAATCATAACCTCCTCTAATATTTTAATGCTCATTCTGCACCCGACTTCCTATTCTCGCTTGGGTCTTCGATTATCTAAGATAAGAGATAATGGGGAGAGGCCTTCTCAATGGCCCATTTGTACCCCAACGATCTCGTTAGGAATAAGAGAAGGACCTCATCCTAATAAGGATAAATGCTAACCATATTAGGAATAGGAGGACGACCTCATCCTAACATGGGTGAAGACCTCCAGTTATCTAAGATAGGAAAAAATGAAGAGAGGCCCTCTCAACAGCCTATTTATGCCCCATCGATCTTATTAGGAACAGGAGGAGGACCTCATCCTAACAAGGATAAATGCTAATCATGTTAGGAACAAGAGAAAAATCTCGTCCTAACGTAGGTGAAGGCCTCCGATTATCTAAGACAAGAGATAATGGAGAGAGGCCTTCTCAATGGTCTATTTGTGTCCCAGCGATCTTGTTAGGAATAGGAAGAGGATCTCGTCCTAATAAGGATAAATGCTAACCACATTAGGAATAGGATGAGGACCTCATCCTAACATAGGTGAAGGCCTCCGATTATCTAAGATAAAAGATTATGGGGAGAGGCTCTCTCAATGGCCCATTTGTGCCCTAGCAACCTTGTTAGAAATAGGAGGAAGACATCATCCTAATAAGGATAAATGCCAACCATGCTAGGAATAGGAGGACCTCATCCAAATATGGGTAAAGGCCTTCGGTTATTTAAGATAGGAGGTTAACGTCCTCCTAACGAGAGTCAAGACCTTCGGTTACCTAGGATTGGGAGCTAACTTCGTCCGAGCGAGGGTGGATCGGATGATTAGAAACAATGGGAGGACCTTGTCCTAACGTAGAATCAAAAATCTCATGGTGAACATGAAGGTGCTTGATCTCTGAAGGGGGAGAAGAGTAAGTTCCTATACTAGACCCAGGAGCCCTCGACCGTAAGCAATGAGGGCAGATCTATGAAATAACGGACAAAGATCGTCATTCCAAGGCAACCCAAATGTCAAAGATAATGCAAGAAAAAGAGTATATCAACACTCGATCAAGATGACAGTGAAGAGGGAACAAAAGAAATATTGCTTCATTAAGATGAAATTCATTACAAGTGAAGGTCCCAAGGATCGATTACAAAAAAAAAAGGAGAAAAAGTCGAAGTCCTATTCAGTATCGAATTTTGGACTGCAAGCTACAGCTAATATAAGAGAGTGATTCAGATCGGCGATCTTTTCTTCAAGCTCCTTCCTTGCTGTCAAGCTTTCACCAAATAATTTTTGAGACCTTTGGAGATCTTCTTCAGTTTCTCTCAATCTTTTTCTCAGAACGGCTAATTCAACCTCGGCATCTTTTACAAGACCCACCTGGTATGCCATTTGAATTTTGAGCTTGCAAAGTTCCTTCTCGGTATTTTGAAAGGTTATAGTTAGATCCCCAAGGGTGCGCCTAAGAGAGAGAACTTCATTCGCATCTCTACTTGAACTAGCCTGGGCTCCATCAGCTATCTACTTCTGAAGCCAAATGACCTCACTATCGATAGCTCAAAGCCTCTGTTCGAGCTTGGTGATTCTTTCACTCCAACAGAACCTATAATTATTGTATTGCTCTTCAACCTCGCGTAGCTGCCTCTAAAGGTCAGAGAATTTTTTCAACCAGTCCCAACCATATTGTTCACGACCAGTAGACCAGGTTGAACTACCTTCCAGCAGTCGAATCTTTTCTTTAGATGCTCTGAGCTACCTCGAGAGAGCTGATCTTAGCCATCAAGGTCCAGGACTTCTCACTGGCATGCTTCTTTATTTCTTCAAGTTCTTTCTTCATATGATTTTTCTTAGCAAAATAATCTCTGAAGAATTGTTTGGATGATTGATGAAGGTGGTTGATTTTGACAACAGCCTCAGCATAATTCTTCTTGGAGTTTTCAAGTTTGTCCTCTGTCTTCTCCAATTTCTTCTTAACGTGGAAAACTTCTCTCTTTAAATCTTTAATTTGAGCCTTCAAGGGGATACCCTGAGGTAGAAGATCAGCTTTGACTGGGGGCTGTGTTTGTATAGAAAATATGCATATATCACAACCAAGGTATGATGGAAGAAATCCACTTTCATTAATCAAAATGTTTTCCAAGTACATGAAGATAGAAGAAAAGAAAAAATGTACAACTAATGGAGGTCCCCAACCTCCGATAGGGGAACAGCAGACGAAGTGAATGTAGCCTCGGTCGGGGGTGGTTCGTCAGTAGGCACAGCAGTAGGTTCGTAAGGGAGAAGTTTGGCACTGGCAATTGGAGGCCCTGCTTCATCCTTAATGAAAGAAATATGTCCTCAAGCCAATCAAAATATGTCATCATATGCTGCATCTTAATTATATATATTTAAGATTATGATGAACCCTATAAATTATGGCTATAATTTTAGGATTATAATGAGATCATACCAGTGAGACCAAAAATCTTAAAATTGATAGATATATGTGCCCTAAAAGTCAGAATTGGCTAACACTTGAAATACACATCTAAGGGCAAACTTATAATTTTGACTATAAATAATAAAATAAATTATTTTCTATCACAGTGTGTATTTGAAAGTGTTTGTAATACATCTCTTGAGCTAATAGTAATGATAGTTCATATTTTCAAGAGTTGAAAATTTAAGACATGAATTTTCATTATTGACTCATAAAATGCTCTCGACTGTAGGATCATCATGAGGATGGTGATTGATCTGGAAGGTTAGTGTACGATCACTTCTTTAGGATAGATGAGTCTTGAGTCTATGGTGTAGAGACATCGGAGTGAGAGTACGATACTCGCTAGAGAACGAGGACACTGAGCGTGACCACCTCAAACAGTCATGAGGAAGTCTACCTTCTCATCAATGACTGGCTCGAAATTGTAGTGGTGTGTCTAGTTCTTTGATCTAAGGTGCATCAGCAGTTCACCTTGAGGGTGTTATAGTTTGACTATACCATAACTTGGAATCCTAGCCATTCGAAATCCTGAGGTGTATGTTGGTTATAGCATGTTCATTATAGGAATTGGAATGAAATAATAGGGGATCTACCTACCTCGGTAGATGAGGAGCAGCCCTATGATGATCATGAGAATCAAGTCCATAAGCCCATGGTCATGGCAGAGTGAAATAATAGAAAGAGTTTTTATTAGAATTTTCACATCGGACTGAATCGAATGATTAATTCATATGATGAAATTAGGGTTAAACGAATCACTTAACCCTAATT
>QRFJ01004434.1:0-23839 GCA_006176705.1 Cocos nucifera
AGAGAGAGATCTTGGGTGTAGGATTTTTATATGACACTATCTAAGGTGTCCCTAGGTGAGAGAACAAAGAAGAAGAAGAGGTCTTCTTCTAGTGTTGCTTTGTTCTTCTCTTCTCCTCCTCTTTTTGAGATTTTTTTGAAAGTGTCTTATATCTAAAATCTTTCCTCCTTCTGATCTTTGAAGAAGTTCAAATCCTGAAGAAGAAAGCACTGGATCGATTGTCGAAGAAGGATCAGTAAAGTACTAGCATACTATGTTGATTTCCTACGTTAGACTTTTGATCGGAGTTCGTGGGCTCGTATGGATATCTCTTAGAGGTCGGATGTATGTGCGGATCAGAGCATCATCCTCAAGCTCGAATGAGTAAGTTAGAATGTCTAACTTGTATAGATAATATAGATATGATCTATTATTACATACCTACATTAGATGTAGTGTAGATGCTTGTTGATATGATCAACATGTTCTTCTTCCTTATATTTTTTAATTTTTGATTTAATCTCATGCTATAATCATATAATAGGATCTTAGATCTAGATGTTCTCTATTTTTTATGAATAAATTTTGATTTATTATAGTCTTCCACTTTCTAATCTTAAAAAAATTTCAAGATCTAGCCATGAAATCCTAGATCTGGTTCCTTCAATTAGATTCTTCTATCATGAGCCCCGACAAGATCTAGGTCAAGGTGAACTCGTCAGACCAAATACCTATTATATGATTGAATCATTCGATTCGAGTCCAATGTGAAATTCTAATAGAAACTTCTTTCTATTATTTTATATTGCTATGGCCATGGACTTTAAGACTCGATCTCATGATCATCATAGGACTACTCTTTTACCGAGGTTGATAGATCCTATTTTGGTACGATTTAATTTCTACAATGAACATGCTATAGCTAAGATATACCTCAAGATTCTAAATGGCTAGGAGACTTAGTTATAGTATAGTCAAACTATAATATCCTCAAGATGAACTACCGATGCACCTCAGGTCAAAAAACCAGACACACAACTATAACATTGAGCTAGTCATCGATGAGAAGGTAGATTTTTTTATGACTACTTGAAGTGGTCATGCTTAGTGCCCTTATTCTAAACAAGTACCTATACTCTTATTTTGGTATCTCCATACCATAGACTCAAGATACATCTATCTTAAAGAAACGATCATACACCAATCTTCCAAATCGATCACCATCCTTGTGATGATCCTACGATCGAGAGTAGTTTATGAGTTAATTACAACAACACATATTTTAAATTCTTAACTCTTGAGAATATGTGTTATTATACTCGTTAACCTAATAGATATATCACATACACTTAATATATATATGTGATAGAAGAAATAATCTTTTTTATTTATTATAAATTAAAATTATAAAAATATCCTTAGAAAGTATTTACATGTATCAGCTTAGAGCACACATCTAACAAACTTTTACTTGACCTAAAGCCAATTGGCTATAAATCTAAGTCCCATCTTCTCACGATAGGCTTCAATCTTTTGTTGGCTCAAGGCTTTATTAGTTGGTCAGCCGCATTATCCATAGTGTCGACTCTCTTGACCTTAATGTATTCCTTTTCGAGATAATCATGGATGAGGTGGAACCACTATTTAATGTGCTTGGACTTCTGATGAGACCTTGGCTTCTTAGCTAGAGCTATGGTGCCATTGTTCTCGTAGTACAGAGGGACAGCATCACATTGCATCACTCTAAGCTCTGCAACAAACTTCTTGAATTAGAATGCTTTCTTCATAGCTATCGAGGCAGTGATGTACTTTGCTTCCATGATGGAGTCTGCTATCAATGTCTGCTTAGAACTCTTTCAGCTTACAGCACTACTATTGCATAGGAATAGACATTCAGATGTCAACTTTTGATCATCTATGTCAGACATAAAGTTCAAGTCTATATATCCTTAGATTTGGAGTTCTCCATTACCAAGGATTAGAAATATATCCTTAGTTTTTTTTAAGTACTTAAGGATATATTTCATAAAAGTTCGGTGCTCTTCACCTAGATTCAACTGATACCTGCTCATGATACTCACAACATGGGTGATATCAGATTATGTACATAGCATGCCGTACATAAGGCTTCCTATTGCCAAAGCATAAGGGATCTTGCTCATGCATTCAATCTCTTCTGATGTGTTGGAGCACATCTTCTTAGAGAGATGAATACCATGTCTGAAGGGCATAAATCTCCTCTTAGAGTTTTCCATGCCGAACCTTTTCAGCACCTCCTTTATGTACCTCTTTTGTGAGAGATCCAGCATCCTCTTTGGTCTAATCGCTATAGATCTTGATCCCTAAAATAAAGGATGCCTCTCCTAGGTCTTTCATAGAAAACTTCTTAGACAACCATACTTTGACCAAGATCAACATAGAAATGTCATTCCCAATCAAGAGGATATCATCCACATACAATATGAGGAAGATAATAGCACTCCCACTGACCTTTTTGAACATACAAGATTTCTTCTTCTTCTTGATGAAACCAAATGATTTGATCACATCATTAAAATGAGCATTCTAGCTCCAAGATGCTCGCTTGAGTCCATAGATGGACCTTTGCAGCTTGCAAAACTTGTGATTACTATCACTAAAAGTGAAACGAAGTGGCTATTCCATATAGATATCTTCCTCAAGATATCCATTTAAGAATATTATTTTCATGTCCATTTGCCATATTTCATAATCAAAATACACCGCAATCACAAGCAACATGCGGATGGATTTAAGCATGGCCACTGGCGAGAAGGTATCCTGATAGTCAATGCCTTTATGCTAACTATACCCTTTCGCTACTAACCTAGCTTTGAATGTCTCCATATTTTCATCTATACCAATCTTTCTCTTGAAGATTCATTTACACCCAATAGGTACAATATCTTTAGATGGATCTACCAAGGTACAGACTTGGTTTGATTGCATCGAGTCAATTTCTGATTTCATTGCCTCTCGTTATTTCTTAAAGTCAATATCTGATATCGCCTCATCATAGATTTTGAGATCATCTTCATGAACCTCATTTTTTGTCAGGAATATTTTCTTTATATCCTCTAAAATATTACCTAAGTATCTCTTAAGAGGATGAAAAATCCTATTTGACCTATGAGATGGACGAGGTAGTGTATGGAACGGCTCAGACTGATCAGGTTTCTCAGGTTTCTTGGCTCATTGCTCTTCGAAGACTTTCTCTTTGAGCCTAATCTATCTTTCGATGCCAGCATCTTGAATAAATTATTTCTCAAGAAATATGGTATGCCGACTCATAATCATATTATGATCTTTTGAAAGATTGAAGTAAATCCTAACGACTTTTTAGGATATCCAATGAATCGAGCTCTAAGGAATCTAGATTCTAACTTGTTCGTTTGCTGTCTCTTGATATGAATCAGACAATCCCAAATCTTAAGATGACTTAGACTTAGCTTCTTACCATACCATATCTCATACCGTGTGGTAGAAATGGTTTTAGAAGAAAACCTATTCAGTAGGTAAATTATTGTTAGTAGACATGCCTCCAAAGAAATTCGGAAAGGTCCATGAAGCTCATTATCGATTGGACCATATCTACTAGGATTCGATTTCTCCATTCTAAAATCTCCTTGAGTTGAGGCATTCCAAGCAGAGTCTACTGTGAGACTATGCCATTATCCTTAAGATAGTCTAAAAATTTTCAACTAAGGTATTCGCCTCCTCAATTTGATCAAAGAATCTTAATGGGCTTTTTAATTTATTTTTTTACTTTATGTATGAATTTCATGAACTTTTCAAAGGCTTTAAACTCATATCGCATCAGGTATACATACCTATACCGAGATAAATCATCAATAAAGGTAATAAAGTAGACAAAACTATCTCTAGCCGGTACATCGAATGGGATGTAGACATCTATATATACCAAGGCAAGCAACTCTATGGTCCTATCCCCATGTTCCATAAAGGGTAGCTTGGTTCTTTTACCTTGAAGACATGACTCACAAATTGAATATAACTCAAAAATCAACATACCTATTAGTCTGGGATTTTTCAATTTATTAATCCTATCTTCTACTATATGACCTAGCCTAAGGTGTCACAAGTACTATTCATTTAAACTCTCTCTAAGTCATTTTGATCCTATGGCATTCATACTATGCTCGACATTAATAATAGATACATCAATATATAACTAGTAGAGATCATTTATTAAGAAACTATCCATAATTTTATTTCTTTCATAAAGAATAGTACAGTGGTGCTTAAAGAAACTAATTATATAGTCTTCCAATACTAGATAGGAGAGAAATTAGATCTTGCTCACAGCATGTACATAAAAACAATCTTTAGGAACTAAGACTTTTTTCGATGATAATCATAGAAGGTATGATCCAATGACCATAGTATCAACTCTTGCTCTATTTTCGATGTGCAGGATCAACTCGCTGTCTCTCAGCCTCCTGCTATCTTTAAAACTCTACAAAGAAGTGCACAAATGAGCACTAGATCTAGAGTCAAGCACCCAACTGAATGCAGAACAAATCGTTAGGTTTGTCTCAATGACGAGCATACCTTTAGAAGGTCCACCTTCCCTTTTATTCTTTAGGTTGGCTGGGTAAATAGGGTAGTTCCGCTTTTAATGGCCATCGGAGTTACAGTAGAAACACTTTTCCTTCTCCGCGGCCTTCTTATTTGGATCACCCTTCTTCTCGTTCTTCTTTCCCTCCATCCTCTGCTTCTTTGTAGATTTATTCTTCTTCTCAGAAGACTTTCTCTTGGAAAAAGTCTACTTCATAATAAGAACTGAGCCCCTTGAACTCTTCAAGTTCTCCTCAATAGTCACCAGCATGTTTGTCAACTTAGCCAGTATGCATTGAATCTTATTCATATAGAAGTTCATAATAAACTACCCATATAATCAATCAAGAACTATAGGATCAAATCAATTTGCAGATCTTTGTCCATCGATATTCTAAGCTTTTCAAGCTCCTCCAAGTTCTTAATCATCGATAAGCAATGATCATGGACCGACTATCCATCACACATCTATGCCTTGAAGAGTCTCTTCGACACTTTGTAGCATGCTGCACAATAATGCTCATGGTACAACTCTTGTAGGTGGGCCAATATTTGGCTAGTAGTCTTCATGTCCTCATGTTACCACTATAATTCATCAAACATTGAGGCCAACACGTAGCACCTGATCTTATTATTATCATCCAACCACTTCTCATGAGATGCTCTCTGATCGATGGTCGGACGAGCTGGGAGAGGGAAAAGTTTTTGGTCTAAGACATAGGTTAGCCTTTTGGAACTCAAAATGATTTTCAAGTTTCAGAGCCAATCCTTGAAATTTGATAAATTTTAATTTGATATAATCAAATTTAAATATTATTTTTTAGATATTTATGAGATAATTTAGATATGAAAATATGCTTGATATGATGCATGAGATGTATGCAAAATATATTTTTTAGTTAGATCAATTTTTATATATATGATATATAATGTAGATCTAACTAGTTTTGTAGATTTATCATATTTTTGATTAAGACGTTCTCCTTAGCCATCCAGTCATAAGAACGAAGTAGGATTTCAAGATCCTCTTCTTTCATTCGATGGAGTATTCTTATGATGTGTAGGGGTGCTGCACGTTCGTCCTTAATCAAAAATCAAAAACTTATTTTCTGCAAAATCCTAGATCCTAAAATCTTAAGATTTTATATACATATATTATTTATGAACCCTAAACTTAATTGAGAATTAAGATTATGAAATATATTAGATCTAAAATTAAAAATTTTTAGATCTAAGATATATTCATAAAATTGGGTTTGGGCTTGAATAGCTCAATTAGGTCTAGCGGTTGATCAAACTGAATCAAGAGTTGGTTAGGTGGGATCAAGAGTACATAAATTGACTAACCTAACAAGATTAAGTCTGGATCAAGATCAAGTCACATGAGTGATCGATCAAGTTAAGACCTAATTAGGCTCAGTGGTTAGAGTCTGGATTGTAGGCTAATCCGATTGATTATGGATTAACGATTTGGTGTCTAAGGTAAGTTTGGCAGATACGATTGACTAATTTTTAATTGGAAGCTACTCGACTCGAATGCATTTTTATTGAGTTAATGGCATATTTCTTCCATCGGTCTCACTTATCTAGCCATATTTATCGACCCAATCCTAATCTCGGTGGCTAACAATCCAAGCTAACCCATGCCACTAGGTTAGTCATAATGGTTATGGCTATGACAAGTCAAGTTTAAAGAGACCTAAATCAAATCTTTCTAAGAAAAGATTAAGTCTAAGTTCTTCCACCATTGTAGATGTGTGGGCCCTTCCAGGGGTTGATTGTTCTCGACTGGTTACAGTGGTTCAATTGCATCGAGAAGATGCAACCATGTCTATTAGGCATTGAATGCTATGAGCTGAAGGATGGATTGGGCTCAATATTCCAGATACGGTGAGAGATCCAATTAGAAATCCAATCTATGCAAATGATGGGTCTGACTTAACTAAGGAGTGGATCAATATTTCAGGCATGGTGAGATTCATAAATTAGAGACCAAGTCTGGGTGCACCATGATTAGAGATTCATTGGACAAGAGTTGTTCACTCATTGGCTAACCCATCATCAATAACTATTAGATGAGGTGATGAGTCAGTTGGTGGGACTACACCATCCACTAAAAATCAGTAATCATGGAGATTTTTGCATCTTTATAGAGAGAATGTAGGGATCTGAGAAAATAGTGGAAGCTAATTTATTTAAAAAATCAAACTCCTAAACAAATTGGTCAAGTCTTAATTACAAAATCTAATTAGAAACTTTGACTTTCTATAGAAAAAGAAAAATATCTGCATCCAATCCACTAGCCCCTATCCTAAACACTGATAGACTGACTGGACCTAATTACAAGGATTGGCTTTGGAACTTCAAAATTATTTTGAATTTCAAGAAGTTGACTCACATATTGGATCAGGATCCCCCCATCTTATCAGCTCATTCGTCCGCTGAACAAAGAGCATCTCTTGACAAATAGATGGATGAAGATAATAAGGCCAAATATAATATGTTGGACTCGATGTTTGATGAGCTTCAGTGCCAATATGAAGATATCAAGACTGCCCATCAAATATTGGCTCACCTGCAAGAGTTGTTTGGTGAATAGAGTCGCACAGCCAAATATCAGATCACTAAACGACTGTTTAAGGCTAAAATGCATGATGGGTAGTCAGACCAAGATGATTATCTAATGATGATCAAGGACTTGAAAGAGCTTGAGAAGCTCAGAGTGAAGTTAGATCAGGATCTGTAGAATGATATAATTCTATAATCCTTGAGTGATGCATATGGGCAGTTCATCATAAACTATCATATGCATAAACTTCAGAATACTCTGACCGAGCTTATGAATATACTGATTACTGCCGAGCTTTCTATGAAAGATTCTAAAGGCTCAGTACTTGCTATGGAATGGACTTCTTTCAAGAGAAAGTCTTTTGGAAAGAAGAACTCTATGAAAAGATAGAAGGTGAAAAAAAAGGAAGGTAGAGCTAAAGAAGAAGGCTGCTGATAAAGAAAAGTGTTTCCATTATAATACTGACGGTCACTGAAAATGAAACTGCCCTACATACCTGACCACTCTGAAGAATAAGAAGGAGACAGATCCTTCTGGAGGTATGCTCGTTATTGAATCTAACCTTATGGTTTCTTCTGCATTCAGTTGGATGCTTGACTCTGGTTCTAGTGCTCATTTATGTACTTTCATGCAGGATCTTGAGGATAGTAGGAGGCTGAGGGATGGTGAGATGATCCTATGCATCGAAAATGGAGCAAAAATTGCTGCTGTGATCGTGGAAACCTACCCTCTTCGACTACCATCTGATTTAGATTTAGTACTTCGGTATTGTTATTATGTGCCTGCTGCAAGCAGAAATTTGATTTCTGTTTCATGTTTAGCATAAGAAGGTTATGTAATTAATTTTCTTAAGGATCATTGTAATATTCTTTATGAAAGAAATCAATTGTAAGTGGTTTTCTTATTAACGATCTCTACTAGTTACATATTGATGTATCTATCTTTAATATCGAGCAAAATATGAATCTCATAAGATCAAAATGACCCAGAGATAGTCCAAATGATAGGTATATATGGCACCTAAGGCTAGATCATATAGCAGAAGATAGGATTAACAAATTAAAAAAAATTGGGCTATTGAGTCCGTTGACTTTCGAGTTATATCCAATTCGTGAAGCATGTCTTCATGGTAAAATGACTAAGCTCCCTTTTGTAGGACTTGGAAAAAGGGCCATGGAACTACTTGCCCTAGTACATACTGATGTATCCGGCCCATTTGATGTGCCGACTAGAGGCAACTTTGTCTATTTCATAACCTTTATCGATGATTTATCTCGATATGGGTATGTGTATTTTATGAGACACAAGTCTAAAGCCTTTGAAAAGTTTAAGGAATTCAGATATGAAGTTGAAAAGCAAACTAAAAAATCCATTAAGGTTCTTCGATTAGATTGAGGAGGTGAATACCTTAGTCGAAAAATCCTAAACTATCTCAAGCAAAATGGCATAGTCGCTCAATGGACTCCACCTAAAATACCTCAATTCAATGGAGTTTTAGAATGGAGAAATCGAATCCTATTAGATGTGGTCTGATCCATGATGAGCTTCACAGACCTCTCCAATTTTGTTTGGAGACATAGTCTATTAATTGCTATATATTTACTGGATAGGATTTTCTCTAAAACCGTTCCTACCATACCGTATGAGATATAACATGGTAAGAAATCAAGTCTGAGTCATCTTAAAATTTGGGGTTGTCCAGCTCATGTCAAAATACAACAAGCGGACAAGTTAGACTATAGGTCCTTTACAGCTTGATTCATAGGATATCCTAAAGAGTCATTAGGATATTATTTCTACATTCTAGAAGACCACAATGTGATTATGAGTCGGCATGCCATCTTTCTTGAAAATAGTTTATTCAAGATGGTGGCATTAGAAAGTAGATCAAGCTCGAGAAGAAAATCTCACAAGAGCAACGAGCTAAGGATCCTATGGAACTAAATAAGGTTGAGCCAATACAATCACTACCTTCTCCACCTCATAGATCGGAAAGAATTTTCCTTCCTCCTGAGAGGTACTTAGGTACTATTTCAAAGAAAGTAGAGAAAATGTTCCTCGTAGGTAATGGGTCTCATGGTGATGATCCCAAAATCTATGATGAGGCGATATCGGATATCGACTCCAAAAAATGGTTTGAGGCAATGAAGTCAGAAATTGACTCGATGCACTCAAACCAAGTCTGGATCTTAGTAGATCCACTAGAAGGTATAGTACCTATTGGATGTAAATGGATCTACAAGAGAAAAATTGGTGCAGATGAGAATGTGGAGATATTCAAAGCTAGATTAGTGGCAAAGGGTATAGTCAGCGCGAAGAAATTGACTGTCAGGATACCTTTTCACCAGTAGCCATGCTAAAATCCATCTATACATTGCTTACTATTGCAGTCTATTTTGATTATGAAATATGGCAAATGGATATGAAAATGGAGTTCTTAAATGGATACCTTGAGGAAGATATCTATATGGAACAACCACTAGATTTCACACCTAGTGATATTGATCACACAATATGCAAGCTGCAAAGGTCCATATATGGACTTAAGCAAGCATCTCGGAGCTAGAATATTCATTTTAATGATGTGATCAAATTATTTAATTTCATCAAGAATGAGGAGGAATCATGTATTTTTAAAAAGATCAGTGGGAGCGCTATTGTCTTCCTCGTACTGTACGTGGATGATATCCTCCTTATTAGGAATGATATTTTTATGTTGATCATAGTTAAAATATGGTTATCTAAAGAATTCTCTATGAAAGACCTAGGAGAAGCATTCTTTATTCTAGAAATTAAGGTCTATAGAGATAGACCGAAAAGGATGCTAGGTCTTTCACAGAAGATGTACATAGAGGAAGTGCTAAAAAGGTTTAGCATGGAAAACTTCAAGTAGGGATTGGTATCCTTCAGACATGGCATTCATCTCTCCAAGAAAATGTGTCCCAACACACCAGAGGAGATTGAACGCATGAGCAAGATCCCTTATGCTTTAGCAATAAGGAGCCTCATCTATGCCATGTTATGTACATGACCTGATATAGCCCATGCTATGAGTATCACGAGCAGATATCAGTCGAATCTAGATGAAGAACACTGAACTTCTGTGAAATGTATCCTCAAGTACTTGAGAAGAACTAAGGATATGATGTTGGTTTTTGGCAATGGAGAACTCCAAGTCTAGGGATATACAAACTCAGATTTTATATTCGATATAGATGATCGAAAGTCGACATCTGGAAGTCTGTTTGTATGTAATGGTGGTGCTATCAGTTGGAAGAGTTCCAAGCAGATAGTGATAGCAGGTTCCGCCATGGAAGTAGAGTACATCGCTGCATCAGAAGCTACGAAGGAGGCATTCAGGTATAAAAAATTCATCGTAGAGATCAGAATGATGCCATCGGATGCCATTCCTTTGTATTACGACAATAATGGTGCCATAGCCCTTGCTAAGGAGTCGAGGTCTCATCAGAAATCCAAGCACATCGAGCGGCGATACCATCTTATCCATGATTACCTTGAGAAATGTTACGTTGAGGTCAAGAGAGTCGACTCCACAGACAATACGGTAGACCTACTTATAAAGTCGTTAGGCCAACAGAAGATCGAAGCCCACCTTGAGAAGATGGAATTTAGATTTGTAGCCAATTGACTTTAGGTCAAGTGGGAGTTTGTTAGATATGTGTGCCCTAGAAGCCAGATTGGCTGACACTTGTAATATACTTCTAAGTAAAAAATTATAATTTTAACTATAAATAATAAAATGGGTTATTTTCTATCATAGTGTGTATTTGAAAGTGTCTATTATACATCTCTTAAGTTAATGGTAATGATAGTTCACATTTTTAAGAGTTGAAAATTTAAGACATGAATTTTCATTATTAACTCATAAAAAGCTTCCGACCGTAGGATCATCATGAGGATGGTGATTGATCCAGAAGGTTGGTGTACGATCGCTTCTTTTGGATAGATAAGTCTTGAGTCTATGGTGTAGGGACACTGGAGTGAGAGTATAAGTACTCGTTAGAGAACGAGGGCACTGAGCCTGACCACCTTTAGCAGTCATGAGGAAGTCTACCTTCTCGTCGATGACTAGCTTGAAGTTGCAGTGGTGTGTTTGGATCTTTAACCTAAGGTGCATTGACAGCTCATCTTGAGGGTGTTATAGTTTGACTACACTATAACTCAGTCTCCTAGCCATTCAAAACCTTGAGGTATACGTTGGCTATAGCATGTTCATTATAGAAATTGGATTGCACCAATAGGAGATCTATCTACCTCAGTAGATGAGATGCAGCCCTACGATAATCATGAGAATCAAGTCTATTAGCCCATGGCCATGGCAAAGTGAAATAATAGAAAGAGTTTCTATTAGGGTTTTTACATTGGACTTGAATTGAATGATTAATTCATACGATGGAAATTAGGGTTTGATGAGATCACCTTAACCTTAATCCAGTTAGGGCTCAAGATAGAGGAACTTAATCACACAGGTAACTACACCGAGCGGTTTGCTTTCAGCTCTGATGGGTTGCCACCGTATGCTGCTAAGTGTCACTAATGGACTTTAGGAGCAATTAGAATGATTTGGATGATCGATTATACTAGTTGTCTGAATCAAAAAAGTTTTGATCCATCGGAAGGTATTTTATGATGCCGATGAAAAAGATCACGACATATCCCATTGCCATACAGAATTGAATTTAATTAGATCACACAAACAAGAATTTGGATCCGAATATCATCAATTAGACTAACCCAGTTTAATTGATTTGAATAAGATTCGATTAGGTTCAAGAAAATCATGCTAGCACACCATTGAGCCTAATGTTCTTCTTTAACAATCATTAAAGCTTGTCTCAATTGATTTGGACTCACTCAGAAACTTTTACTTGGTCTGACTAGAGCTTGTCTAGATCAGAAAAGGGTTGTCTTAATTTATAAGATAAATTTGAGACAACACTTGCCATTTTTCGTCACCTACTAAATCTTATCTTTGGATATTGGTCAAATGTTGACCCTGGATACTTAGATATCTGCCCATGTATCATGCACATATATGAGAGTACCTGGGGACTTGTCCCCTGCTAAAAAGCAGACATGAAGGAGGTGCATGCCTAGGAAGGCGTGTGCCCCATGAGGATAAGACATGGAGTCCCATACAAATGGGACTCCAGGTTGCTTCAGGGGATTAAACTGTATGGCACCAAGAAGTCTTGTTTGACCCAGTCTTGATGCCACCTGAGGAGAGTTTTGAGGGTCTTTTATTTGATTGGATCAGATGATGTCATTCCACCAATTAGATTTAGATCTAATTGTACAAAGGGCCGTGATTGGCCAGGATGATGTGGCACTGCATGGTGCAGCAGGGTCTATATAAACCCTGTCTATGCTTAGAATTTAATGCTTCTACCTTTAGCCCATGCCACATAGCCCCTCTCCCTCCTTCTCTATTACACCCTCTGGTCCTCTCTCTCCTCTCCACATCCAAGGGCTTTTGGGCATGAATAAGGTGCGATCCGAGCAAGTGAAAGGTGCCAGGAAAGGAAGAAGGCAGCACTGCTGCAAGAGACAATAATTATTCTTCAAAAATAGTTTTGAAGACCTTCAAGATCAGATCTAGATCTAATTTTTAGAGGATTGATTAAGAAGAAGAAGATATTTAGATCCAGTCCAAGTGGATATTGATAGAGGCCAGGCACTTGCATGGCTACATCCAAAACCTTAGGCAAACATCGGGATCATCACAAGATAATTGGATTATCCAAAATAAAGATATAATTAAATTAGATTTAATTTTTATTTTTATTTTTATTATCAGATTAATAAGATTAGATCTGAGGAGTCTCAAATTTGATTAGGATCTTAGAGAAAAAATTTTGAAATATCCCTCCTGATCCAATCAGATCTAAACGAATCTGACTCAGAAAATAGATTTTTTCCTTCAAAGATCAAGCTAAGATTGATTAATTTTGCCCTTAAAGATAACACTAAAAAGTGGCTCTACAGTCTTCTAAACCAATCTATCATGACCAAGGTGGGCTTTGTAAGAGTATTCCTAAAGAAGTACTTTTCCCATCATAAAATAGCTAGAATTAGCTTGGAATGAGATAAACCAATTTTACCAACTAACTAGCGAATCATTCTAAAAGTATTTCAACCATTTTAAGTGAAGAAACTTTTGTTGATATTCTTCTCTAGTACTTGAGTTCATAGGTCTACATATGATAAGTGGTAAAAATATACTAATAAAAATATTAAATTATAAAATAAATTAATCTATTTTATTAAAAATTGATACTTTTATTAATCTTATATAGGAAAGAAGGCCACCAATGTGAAGATCTTATTTTTTTGATTCTGATGAAAAAAATTTCAGGCAAAACAGACTTCAAACGAGCCCAGAATCGAATTTCAAAAAAAAAAAAAAAATCGCCGACGCAATGCTGACGTCAGCATTTTTCGCGGCGCACGATGGACCATCTGAAGGGTATTTTGGGAATTTCATGGCATAAAGAGCATGCTGATTGATTGAAGAACGCGGCGGTCCATGCAACACCGGGCTCGCGCACGGTCCACGGAGGGCAATTTGGGAATTCTGGCTGATCCAACGGGCAGTTTTCATTGAAGCTTGATCGAACGGACGAGAAGAAGGCGCTGATGGATGGCATCTGCAGCTCCCGATCGAGATCCAATGGCTGAGATTCATCCCGACATTAAACTATAGATCTGAAGCCTTCTTTCAACGCGATCGGATGGTCCAGATTCGATCCAATGGATGATCCAATGGCTGATATTAAATCCGACTTGATCTGGGTTATTTTAAGGGCTTTTTGAGTGGTTTTTGGAAAATTACTTAGATCTTAATTTGAGTTGATTTAGGAGTCCTAAACCTAATTTTTGATGAATTTTGGGGGAAATAAAACTCTTTACCTATAAAAGAACCTAGTGTTGTTGTGAAAAAAAAAAGAGGAGAGAGAGACGGGGAATCAGAAAGAGAATTAGAGAGAGACGGAGAGAAAGAGAGAGAGAAAGAGAGAGGAGAGAGATAAAAAAAGTGATTTGTGAGAAAATTAAAAAGAGTTTTTGATTTTTCTTCGACGATCAAGACATCGATCAAGGAGCCTCTTCTTCTTCGCCAAGTTCTCCACATCAAGAGCAGCAGACAATCAATTTCAGCAATCAAACAGTCTAATTTCTCCATGCTTTTTATTTTATTTACTATTTTTGAATTTATTATTATGAACTAAATTTTATTTTACTAAGGCTAAGGTGTAGCCACTCTTTTGATGCAATATTCAGTATGATTTATTTTTAAATTTTATTCATGAGGAGTATATAAATCTGATCTTAATGCTTTTAGATTACTGGCCATCTTCTAATTGATCTGATGAACATAGATGTTACGGACCAAGTACATCTATGTTAATGCTTCTTGATTATATACCTTGTATTATGAATCAAATTAGAATTCATATGCATGCGGGAATTTTAGTGCACTTTGGACGCAGCGTATTTTAATTAGAGGGTTTCATAAAACCTAATGCATTAATATTTATTTAAATTACACCTGAACCAAAGGGTAATTAATAAATATTAATAGATTTGCTATGCCTGGACCAAAGGGTAGTGAATAAATTAGGAGACTCCACCGTCACATGAAATAAAATTAATCTAAAAAACTGAATATTGTATTGACTGAGTTGGTGAACCGATTGCCTTAGTAATCCATTGCTCTTGAATTTAAAACCCTAATAATTTACACTCTCTCTATTTAATTAAAAACTTTTAATTATTTTTTTTTATTTTCTTTAATTTCTTATTCTCATAAATCGATCTTCTAAATAAAGCATAGGAAAGAGCTTTTCAGTACTTGTTTTCCAATCCTCTAGGGACGATACTCTACTCATTCACTTTATTACTTGATCGACTGGTGCACTTGCCATAGCTATAAATTAGCACGCATCAACATACATCACTATATATTGGACTTAGAACTTTATCGGCTCTTTCACTTTTTCCAATAAAAGGTTACTTTGTCATCTTTCCAAGAAGATAAGACTCAAAGGTCAATAATGATTCATAATCATTGATATCGAGGTTTTTCTCTAAGGTTAACCTATTTATCTTATTCTTGTTAACATGACTAAGCCTACAATGCTAAAAGTTGGTATTTATGATATAATCTTACTTGAGTGTTTATTAAATATATATTACACAAACAAGCTATGTAAAAAAGTATACATAATTTCTTTGTTATCCATGTATTATTATAACACCATTCATAATGATATCACAATAATCTCTCTTTATAGATAAATGATGACCATCTTTGGCCAAAAGGGCAATATAGATCACATTCATCATAAATAATGGATAACAATGACAATCACTCAAAAATGACATCTTTTGTATTAAAAATTAGCTTGATAATTTCTAAAGCTATGATTGGAATAGGACTCTGTTATGGTATCAACTCACTCTGATACCAATCTATTGGGATATCGACTCACTTCGATACCACTTATGAGGATCTAGTACCAAGAAAACAAAATAATAAAAGCAATTAAGTACGTGGATCAGCCCAAGGGCTCACCTCCATGGGGCATGCAAAGCTTCACTATGAAAGAAAAAATTAGGAATAAGAGAACACCAACTCTCAACTCACTGTACATAAATCTCTCTCAACTAGAAGCTATCCTCATAAAAGCTTTCTCGAAATCCCAAAGAGACCCTCAGAAGCTACAAGATGCTCTGCCCTCATAGTCTCTACATTGGATGCTATGCACCTCTTGTTTCTCTTTCTCACGGATTGCATGTACTCGATGCTTTGTCAAGCTTCTCTCGATGGCTGCCTGAGCCTCTCTACATGCCTCTCATGCCACATGCGCTATCTTACTACTCCATAGCACCTCAACCCTTTAAATAGGATGTGAATCCTTTTCTCAGCAGTTCACATGAGTCTTAACAGGGCTCTTTCTCCTAATATGAGTCGAATATGTCTTTGGTGGAGTCTTGAAATATTTTCTAACCTTCAGATCATAAAGGCAATCCTCTATGGCCACTGGATCCTATGGTCCATGCATAACTCCCGTAGATCTCTTGGATTAATCATAATCCGAGTCCAAATAGAAAAAATCCCATCAATTCTATTCACCTCCATCGAGCTGGCTCGATCAGGGGTTGAGTTGGCTCGGCTGCATTTTGCCTGAACTTCTGTTTCTATCTACCTAAGAGAGCCGGCTCGACTGTGGTTCGAGCCAACTCGATCTCAGTCCAAGTCAGCTCGATCGCGTATCAGAGCCAGCCCGATTGCTATGTTAAAAATTGATTCTCTTCTTACTATAAATCAAATTCAAGACATCAAATCCTAACAATCTCCATCTCGACTTGACATTTGGCCTCCACTTGACTTTGCGAGCTTGTGATCCATCTCGCCTCCATGTCCTGAGGCACGCCTGCTGATCATGGATGGGCAAACATGGGAGTTGAGCCAAGCCGCTCAATCCCACCTCCGTCATGGGCTGTGTCCACTCTAACCAAAGACCTACTTAGAAAATTCTCCTATGGCAATAGGAACTTCACTCTACGATGCTACCTCTTATCCTCTCGAGTCTCTCATCTCGTACCCGATCCATCACCACTTGGAGCTCCACCTCACACTGGACTCCCTCTGGCTCTTAAAGCTCCACCTCGCATTAGGCTTCCTATCAAATAGTAATGTCCTCTTGTCTTCTTCTTTCCCTCCAATATCATTCTATCGCCACACATGACCTTCATAATTTCAACACTAGCTACCCACCTATAGCCTTTTGAATCCAGTCTATGTAGTGAGATAAGATTCTACCTAAAATTAGATATATATCAGACCTCCTTCAATCTTCTCACTGCACCATCATGAATCTTCCAGCTGACCATCTCGATGCCTTTGATGGCATAGCTCAATCCATCCATCAGATAAGTAGTGCCCTCATTGCTCTCTAGAAAGTCAAACTACTCCTTTCTACAACAAACATGATATGTGCATGTAGAATCTAAAATTTACTACTGAGAAGAACTAGATACCTTGTTAAATATCTCAAGGACATTATCCTCTAACTCGCTATTGACCGTCATTGCAATCTATGCTCTGGTACCGCCTGGGCTCTAATACCAATTATTGTGGCATCAACCACTCTGATACCAATCTATTAGGATATCGACTCACTTCGATACCACTTATGAGGATCTAGTACCAAGATATTATAGTAGAAAGAAAGAAGAAAATAAAATAATAAAAGCAATCAAGTATGTGGATCAGCCCAAGGGCTCGCCTTCATGGGGCATGCAAAACTTCACTACGAAAGAGAAAATTAGGTACAAGAGGAGAACTCCCACTCTCAATTTATCATACATAAATCTCTCTCAACTAGAAGCTACCCTCACAAAAGCTTTCTTAGAATCCCAAGGAGACCCTCAGAAGCTATAAGATGCTCTACCCTCACAACCTTCACGCCGGATACTATGTGTTAGATATATGTGCCCTAGAAGCCAGAATTGGCTGACACTTGTAATACACTTCTAGGGGCAAAATTGTAATTTTGACTAAAATCAATAAATGGATTATTTTCTATCACATATGTGTATTTAGTGTCTGTGATACATCCTTTGAGTTAATGGTAATGATGATTCATATTTTCAAGAGTTGAAAATTTAAGACATGAATAATCATTATTAACTCATAAATTGCTCCTGACCATAGGATCATCACGAGGATGGTGATTGATCCGAAAGGTTGGTGTACAATCGCTTCTCTTTAGTAGATGAGTCTTGAGTCTACGGTGTGGAGACACCGGAGCGAGAGTATAGATACTCGTTAGAGAACGAGGGCACTGAGCGTGACCACCTCGAGTAGTCATTAGGGAGTCTACCTTCTCGTCAATGACTGACTCGATGCTGCAGTAGTGTGTCTGGTTCTTTGACCTGAGATGCATCGGCAGTTCACCTTGAGGGTGTTATAGTTTGACTACACCATTACTCGGTCTCCTAGCCATATGGAACCCTGAGGTGTATGTTGGCTATGACATGTTCATTGTAGGAACTGGATTGCATCAAGATGGAATCTATCTACCTCGGTGGTAGAGGAGTAGCCCTATGATGATCATGAGAATCAAGTCCAGAAATCCATGGCCATGGTAGAGTGAAATAATAGAAAGAGTTTCTATTTAGATTTTCACATTGGACTCGAATCGAATGATTACATCATATGACAGAGACTAGGGTTTGACGAGTTCACCTTAACCCTAATCTGATCGGGGCTCAAGATAGAAGAACTGAATCACACAGGTAGCTGCACCAAGAGGTTCGCATTCAGCTCTGATGGGTTGCCACCATATACTGCTAGGTGTCACTGGTGGATTTTGGGAGCAATTAGAATGATTTAGATGATCGATCATTCTAGCTGTTCGAATCAGAAGAGTTCTGATCCATCGAAAGGAGTTTCGATGATGTCGATGATAGAGATCATGACATATCCCATTACCATACAGAACTGAACCTAACTGGGATCACACAAACAAGGGTTTGAATCTGGTGATCATCAATTGAACTGATCTAGTTCAATTGATCTGAATGAGATTCAATTAGGTTCAAGGAAATCGTGCTAGCACTCGATTGAACCTAACGTTCTTCTTTTGCTATCATAAATAAGTTGTCCTGTCTGAGCCAAAGGAGTTTGTGCTCAAACAGAGGCCTTCATATGGTCTGACAGGAGGTTGTCCAAGTCAGAAAAGGTTGTCTTATTTGTAAGACACTACCTGCCATTTTTGGTCACCTGCCATTTCTTGTTCTTTGACTTTGGTCAAAAGTCTACCTTTGACTGGTCAAACGTTGACCATTGACACTTTGACTTTTGACCACATGTCATGCACCTATTGGAGAGCTGGTGGGGGCCTGTCCCCCTACCAGAACCTGGCAAGGAGAAGGGCGCACGCCACCCTAGGCGTGTGCCCAAGTTGGAGGCGCCTAGGAGTCCTTGTTGGACAAGGACTCCATCTCCTTTTTGGATTCCAATTAGAGTTCTTCTAAGAACCAACTTTGACTGGTCTTAGGCGCCCTCTAAGGAGGAATCCAGGGGACTCTATTCCCACCAATCAGATTTAGATCTGATTTCACAAAGGGTTGTGATTGGTTGGGAGGAAGAGGAGTTGGATCACGCTTAGTCTATAAATAAGACCCTGCGCCCAACTCAGATTAAGAGATGCAATTCAATTGAGAAACCCCACGCCCCAAGGCTGCCTCTCCCCTCCTTCTCCATGCCATAGTCTCTTCTCCCCTTGCTCTCCACGTCCAAAAGGAGTTTTGGACCTTGGTTGGTGCGATTCAGATCAAAGAAAGGCGATCAAAAACAAGAAGGCTGCGCTGCTGCAAAGGACGACTGCTCATCTTCAAAAGAGTTTTGAAGATCCTCCAGATCAGATCCAGATCTAATTTTTGGAGGTGTGATAGAGAAGAAGAGGATCTCCTAGATCCAACCCTGAGTGGATACCGGTAGAGGCCAGGCGCTTGCGTGGCTAAGATCCAGAACCTTCCGCTGCAAACAGGATCATCAACAGGGTAATAGGATTACCCAGATCAGGTAAATTAAATTTGATTTAATTTATCTTTTAATTTTATTTTATTAAAATAATAAGAATCAGATCTGAAACATATCAAGATCTGATTGGGATCAAGAGAAAAATTTTTGAAATATATCTCTTGATCTGATCAGATCTGAACGAACCTGGACCGGGAAATCAGGATTTCCCTTCAACTGGTATCAGAGCCATGGTTCTAAATTGTTTAGATCTAATTTTAAATTTATTTTAATTAGAAAATAATTGATTTTAGATGTCACATGAGATGTGATCAGATCTGAAATCAGAAAAAATTAAAATTAAATAATTTGGATCTAAGATTAGAAGATATGCATGACTAGTTCTAGAATAGAATAGTTCTATAGAATATTCTTGCATATTTTTTTGATTTAATCTGATTAAATCATGTTTTAGATCTTTTTATTTACTATTTTTCTGATATTATAAGTGTTATAATAACATCTAAAAAATAGCAAATAAAAATTATTTAATTTTTGAATATCATATGAGATATGATTGATGCATGTCTAGACTAGTTGTAGAATAGTTCTACATAATTATCTAGATTAGAATTTATTTTGATTAGATCAATTTAAATCTAATTTTTTAGATTATTATGAGATAATTTAGATCTGAAAATATGCATGATTTGATACATGAGATGTATGCAAAATATGCCATGATTAGATCTACTTTATATATGAGATATATGATATAGATCTGATATTGTTTTGTAGTATTGAATGTTCCTGATTAAGGCGTTCCTCTTGGCCGTCCGGTCATAAGAACGAAGAAGGGTTTAAAGGCCCTCTCTTTCCATTCGATGGGGTGTTCTTATGATGTGTAGGGGTGCTGCGTGTTCGTCCTTAATCAGAAACCCAAAACTTACTTTCTGCAAAACCCTAGATCCTGAAACCCTAGGATTTATTGTGCATATTTTGTTTATGAACCCTACTTAATTAAGAATTAAGTTTATGGAATATTAATTAGGTCTAAAATTGAGAATTTCAGATCTAAGACATATTCATAATACTGGGTTCGGGCTTGGGTAGCTCAATTAGGTCTAAGCGGTTGATCAAACCGAATCAAGAGTTGGTTAGATGGGATCAACAATGCTTAAATTGACCAGCCTAATAGGATTAAGTCTGGGTCAAGATCGAGTCACGATCAAGCAAGACCTAATTAGGCTCAGAGGTTAGAGTCTGGATTGTAGGCTAACCCAATTGGTTCTGACTCAACAATTTGGTGTCTAAGGTAAGTTTGGCACAGACGATCGACTGGTTTTTAATTGGAAGCTACTCGACCTGAATGCGTTCTTGTACGAGTTAATGGCATATTCCTTCCACCGATCTCACTTACCTGGCCATATCTGTTGACACAGTTCTGATCTGAGGTGGTCAATAATCCGAGCTAACCCATGCCACTAGGTTAGTCATAATTGTTATGACTAAGCCAAGTCTAGTTTAATGAGACCTGAATCAATTCTCCCTAAGAAAAGATTAAGTCTGAGGTCTTCCACCATTGTAGATGTGCGGGCCCTTCCCGGGGTTGATTGTTCTCGGCTGGATACAGTGGCTCAGTTGCACCGGGAAGATGCAACCATGTCTATTAGGCATTGGATGCTATGGGCTGGAGGATGAGTTGGGCTCAATATTTCGGATACGGTGAGAGACTCAATTAGGAACCCAGTCTATGCAAATGGTGGGTCTGACTTAACTAAGGAGTGGATCAATATTTCGGATACGGTGAGATTCATGAATTAGAGACCAAGTTTGGGTGCACCATGATTAGAGAATCATTGAACAAGAGTTGTTCACTCATTGGCTAACCCATCACCAATAACTGTTAGGTGAGGTGATGAGTCAGTTGGTGAGACCGCACCACCCACTAGAAATCATTAATCGTGGAGATTTTCGCATCTCTACAGAGGGAGTGTAGGGATCCGAGAAAATAGTGGGAGCTAATTTGTTTAAAAATAAAATCCCTAAACAAATTGGTCAAGTCAAAATTACAGTATCTAACTAGAATCTTTGACTCTCTACAGGAATATGTCTGCGTCCAAACCCATTGGCACGTATCCTGGACACACATAGACTGACTGGACCCAATTATAAAGATTGGCTCAGGAACTACAAAATTATTTTGGGTTTCGAGAAGTTAACCCATGTTTTGGACCAGGACCCTCCCACATTACCAGCCCGTCCATCTGTTGAACAGAGAGCGTCTCTGGAAAAATGGATTGACGAAGATAATAAGGCCAGATATTACATGTTGGGCTCGATGTCTGATGAGCTCCAGCGCCAACATGAGGATATCGGGACTGCTCGCCAAATGTTGGCTCACCTGCAGGAGATGTTTGGTGAACAGAGTCGCGCAGCCAAATATCAAGTCACGAAATGACTTTTTAAGGCTAAGATGCGTGATGGGCAGTCAGTCCAAGATCACTGTCTGACAATGATCAAGGACATGGAAGAGCTTGAGAAGCTCGGTGTGAAGTTGGACTTGGACCTGCAGAACGATATCATTCTGCAATCCTTGACTGATGCATATGGGCAATTCATCATGAATTACCACATGCATAAACTTCAGAATTCCTTGGCCGAGTTAATGAATATGCTGGTTACCGCTGAGCTTTCTATGAAAGGTTCTAAAGGCTCAGTTCTTGCTATGGAACGGACTTCTTCCAAAAGAAAGTCTTATGGAAAGAAAAAGAAGTCTGTGAAAAAGCAAAAGGTGGAAGGATCAAAGAAGAAGAAGGCAGAATCGAAGAAAAAGGCCGATGGCAAAGGAAAGTGTTTCCATTGCAACAGCGACGGCCATTGGAAGCGGAACTGCCCTACTTACCTGGCCACCCTGAAGAACAAGAAGGAAGGTCCTTCTGGAGGTATGCTCGTTATTGAGTCTAACCTTACGGTTTCTTCTGCATCCAGTTGGGTGCTTGACTCTGGTTCTAGTGCTCATCTGTGCACTTCTATGCAGGGTCTTGAGGATAGCAGGAGGCTGAGGGATGGAGACATGATCCTACGCATTGGTAATGGAGCAAGAGTTGCTGCAGTAGCCGTGGGAACATACCCTCTGCGATTACCATCTGGTTTAGACTTAGTTTTGCAAGACTGTTATTTTGTGCCTGCAGCCAGCAGGAATTTGATTTCTGTTTCATGCTTAGCACAAGAAGGTTATGTGATCACCTTCTTTAAGGACCATTGTAACATTCTTTATGAAAGAAATAAAATTGCAAATGGTTTCCTTATTAATGGTCTTTATCAGCTACATATTGATGTACCTGTTCTAACTATCGAGCAAAACGTGAATGCCAAACGACCTAGGGATAGTCCAAACGATAGATATCTATGGCACCTTGAGATTAGGTCATATAGCAGAAGATAGGATCAACAAATTGGAGAAAAATGGGCTATTGAGTCCATTGACTTCCTGAGTCATATCCAACTTGTGAATCCTGTCTTCAAGGCAAAATGACTAAACTCCCTTTTGTTGGACATGGGGAGAGGGCCACAGATCTCCTTGCCCTAGTACATACTGATGTGTGCGGCCCATTTGATGTGCCGGCTAGAGGCAATTTTGTCTACTTCATTACCTTTACCGATGATCTGTCTAGGTATGGGTATGTGTATCTTATGAGACACAAGTCTGAAGCCTTTGAAAAGTTCAAAGAATTCAGACATGAAGTAGAAAAACAAACAGGAAAACCCATTAAGGTTCTTCGATCAGATCGAGGAGGTGAATACCTTAGCAGGGAATTCCTAGACTATCTCAAGGATAATGGCATAGTCTCTCAATGGACTCCACCAGGAACACCTCAACTCAACGGGGTTTCAGAATGGAGAAATCGGACTCTATTAGATATGGTTCGATCCATGATGAGCTTCACAGACCTCCCTGATTTTCTTTGGGGACACTCATTGTTAACTTCAATCTATCTACTGAACAGGGTTCCCTCTAAAACCGTTCCTACCACACCGTATGAGATATGGCACGGTAAGAAACCAAGTCTGAGTCATCTCAGAATTTGGGGTTGTCCGGCTCATGTCAAAAGACAACAAGCGGACAAGTTAGAGTTTAGGTC
>QRFJ01004434.1:24839-53222 GCA_006176705.1 Cocos nucifera
AGTCTTTTAAAACTAAGTCTAAACCAGATGGTAATCGCAGAGGGTATGTTGGCTACTGCAGCAACTCTTGCTCCATTACCGACGCGTAGGATCATGTCTCCATCCCTCAGCCTCCTGCTATCCTCAAGACCCTGCATAGAAGTGCACAGATGAGCACTAGAACCAGAGTCAAGCACCCAACTGGATGCAGAAGAAACCGTAAGGTTAGACTCAATAACGAGCATACCTCCAGAAGGACCTTCCTTCTTGTTCTTTAGGGTGGCCAGGTAAGTAGGGCAGTTCCGCTTCCAATGGCCGTCGCTGTTGCAATGGAAACACTTTCCTTTGCCATCGGCCTTTTTCTTCGATTCTGCCTTCTTCTTCTTTGATCCTTCCACCTTTTGCTTTTTCACAGACTTCTTTTTCTTTCCATAAGACTTTCTTTTGGAAGAAGTCCGTTCCATAGCAAGAACTGAGCCTTTAGAACCTTTCATAGAAAGCTCAGCGGTAACCAGCATATTCATCAACTCGGCCAAGGAATTTTGAAGTTTATGCATGTGGTAATTCATGATGAATTGCCCATATGCATCAGTCAAGGATTGCAGAATAATATCGTTCTGCAGATCCAAGTCCAACTTCACACCGAGCTTCTCAAGCTCTTCCATGTCCTTGATCATTGTCAGACAGTGATCTTGGACTGACTGCCCATCACGCATCTTAGCCTTAAAAAGTCATTTTGTGACTTGATATTTGGCTGCGCGACTCTGTTCACCAAACATCTCCTGCAGGTGAGCCAACATTTGGCGAGCAGTCCCGATATCTTCATGTTGGCGCTGGAGCTCATCAGACATCGAGCCCAACATGTAGTATCTGGCCTTATTGTCTTCGTCAATCCATTTTTCCAGAGACGCTCTCTGTTCAGTGGATGGACGAGCTGGTAAGGTGGGAGGGTCCTGGTCCAAAACATGTGTTAACTTCTCTGAACCCAAAATAATTTTGTAGTTCCTGAGCCAATCTTTATAATTGGGTCCAGTCAGTCTATGTGTGTCTAGGATACGTGCCAAGTGGGTTGGACGCAGACATTTTCCTGTAGAGAGTCAAAGATTCTAGTTAGATACTGTAATTTTGACTTGACCAATTTGTTTAGGGATTTTATTTTTAAACAAATTAGCTCCCACTATTTTCTCGGATCCCTACACTCCCTCTGTAGAGATGCGAAAATCTCCGCGATTGATGATTTCTAGTGGGTGGTGCGGTCTCACCAACTGACTCATCACCTCACCTAACAGTTATTGGTGATGGGTTAGCCAATGAGTGAACAACTCTTGTTCAATGATTCTCTAATCATGGTGCACCCAAACTTGGTCTCTAATTCATGAATCTCACCGTATCCGGAATATTGATCCACTCCTTAGTTAAGTCAGACCCACCATTTGCATGGACTGGGTTCCTAATTGGGTCTCTCACCGTATCCGGAAATATTGAGCCCAACTCATCCTCCAGCCCATAGCATCCAATGCCTAATAGACATGGTTGCGTCTTCCCGGTGCAACTGAGCCACTGTATCCAGCCGAGAACAATCAACCCCGGGAAGGGCCCGCACGTCTACAATGGTGGAAGACCTCAGACTTAATCTTTTCTTAGGGAGAATTGATTCAGGTCTCATTAAACTAGACTTGGCTTAGTCATAACAATTATGACTAACCTAGTGGCATGGGTCAGCTCGGATTATTGACCACCTCAGATCAGAACTGTGTCAACAGATATGGCCAGGTAAGTGAGACCGGTGGAAGGAATATGCCGTTAACTCGCACAAGAACGCATTCAGGTCGAGTAGCTTCCAATTAAAAACCAGTCGGTCGTCTGTGCCAAACTTACCTTAGACACCAAATTGTTGAGTCAGAACCAATTGGGTTAGCCTACAATCCAGACTCTAACCTCTGAGCCTAATTAGGTCTTGCTTGATCGTGACTCGATCTTGACCCAGACTTAATCCTATTAGGCTGGTCAATTTAAGCATTGTTGATCCCATCTAACCAACTCTTGATTCGGTTTGATCAACCGCTTAGACCTAATTGAGCTACCCAAGCCCGAACCCAGTATTATGAATATGTCTTAGATCTGAAATTCTCAATTTTAGACCTAATTAATATTCCATAAACTTAATTCTTAATTAAGTTGGGTTCATAAACAAAATATGCACAATAAATCCTAGGGTTTCAGGATCTAGGGTTTTGCAGAAAGTAAGTTTTGGGTTTCTGATTAAGGACGAACACGCAGCACCCCTACACGTCATAAGAACACCCCATCGAATGGGAAGAGAGGGCCTTTAAACCCTTCTTCGTTCTTATGACCGGACGGCCAAGAGGAACGCCTTAATCAGGAACATGTAAATCTACAAAACAGTTATAGATCTATATCATATATCTCATATACAAATTTAGATCTAATCAAGGCATATTTTGCATACATCTCATGTATCATAATCATGCATGTTTTCAGATCTAAATTATCACATAATAATCTAAAAAATTAGATTTAAATTGATCTAATCAAAATAAATTCTAATCTAGACAATTATGTAGAACTATTCTACAACTAGTCTAGTCATGCATCTATCATATCTCATATGATATTTAAAATTAAATAATTTTTATTTGCTGTTTATCAGATGTTATTATAACACTTATAATATCAGAAAATAGTAAATAAGAAGATCTAAAATATGATTTAATCAGATTAAATCAAAGACATGCAAAACTATTCTATAGAACTATTCTATTCTAGAACTAGTCATGCATATCTTCATGTTCTTAGATCCAAATCATTTAATTTTAATTTTTTCTGATTTCAGATCTGATCACATCTCATGTGACATCTGAAATCACTTTATTTTCTAATTAAAATAAAATTAAAATCAGATCTAAACAATTTAGAACCATGGCTCTGATACCAGTTGAAGGGAAATCCTGATTTCCCGGTCCAGGTTCGTCCAGATCTGATTAGATCAAGAGATATATTTCAAAAATTTTCTCTTGATCTCAATCAGATCTTGATATGTTTCAGATCTGATTCTTATTATTTTAATAAATAAAATAAAATAAGATAAATTAAATCAAATTTAATTTACCTGATTTGGGTAATCCTATTACCCTGTAGATGATCCTGATTGCAGCGGAAGGTTCTGGATCTTAGCCACGCAAGCGCCTGGCCTCTACCGGTATCCACTCGGGTTGGATCTGGAGATCCTCTTCTTCTCTATCACACCTCCAAAAATCAGATCTGGATCTGATCTGGAGGATCTTCAAAACTCTTTTGAAGATCTGCAGTCGTCCTTTTGCAGCAGCGCAGCCTTCTTGCTTTTGATCGCCTTTCCTTGATCTGAATCGCACCAACCTAAGTCCAAAACACCTTTTGGACGTGGAGAGCAAGGGGAGAAGAAGCTATGGCATGGAGAAGGAGGGGAGAGGCAGCCTTGGGGCGTGGGGTTTCTCAATTGAATTGCATTCGCATTGAATTAGGGTTGGGCGCAGGGTCTTATTTATAGACCTCTTGTGATCCAACTCCTCTTCCTCTCAACCAATCACAACCCTTTGTGAAATCAGATCTAAATCTGATTGGTTGGAATAGAGACCCCTGGATTCCTCCTTAGAGGGTGCCTAAGACCAGTCAAACTGGATTCTTAGTAGAACTCTGATTGGAATCCAAAAGGGAGGTGGAGTCCTTGTCCAACAAGGACTCCTAGGCGCCTCCTACTTGGGCTCACGCCACCCTTGGCGTGCGCCCTTCTCCTTGCCAGGTTCTGGCAGGGGGACAGGCCCCCACCAGCTCTCCAATAGGTGCATGACATGTGGTCAAAAGTCAAAGGGTCAATGGTCAACGTTTGACCAGTCAAAGGTAGACTTTTGACCAAAGTCAAAGAACAAGAAATGGCAGGTGACCAAAAATGGCAGGTAATGTCTTACAAATAAGACAACCTATTCTGACTTGGACAACCTCCAGTCAGACCATATGAAGGCCTCTGATTGAGCACAAACTCCTTTGGCTCAGTCAGGACAACTTATTTATGATAGTAAAAGAAGAACGTTAGGTTCAATCGAGTGCTAGCACGATTTCCTTGAACCTAATTGAATCTCATTCAGATCAATTGAACTAGATCAGTTCAATTGATGATCACCAGATTCAAACCCTTGTTTGTGTGACCCAGTTAGGTTCAGTTCTGTATGGTAATGGGATATGTCATGATCTCTATCATAGACATCATCGAAACTCCTTTCGATGGATCAGAACTCTTCTGATTCGAACAGCTAGAATGATCGATCATCTAAATCATTCTAATTGCTCCCAAAATCCACCAGTGACACCTAGCAGTATATGGTGGCAACCCATCAGAGCTGAATGCGAACCTCTTGGTGCAGCTACCTGTGTGATTAAGTTCTTCTATCTTGAGCCCCGATCAGATTAGGGTTAAGGTGAACTCGTCAAACCCTAGTCTCTGTCATATGATGTAATCATTCGATTCGAGTCCAATGTGAAAATCTAAATAGAAACTCTTTCTATTATTTCACTCTGCCATGGCCATGGGCTTCTGGACTTGATTCTCATGATTCATCATAGGGCTGCTCCTCTACCACCGAGGTAGATAGATCCCATCTTGATGCAATCCAGTTCCTACAATGAACATGCTATAGCCAACATACACCTCAGGGTTCCATATGGCTAGGAGACCGAGTAATGGTGTAGTCAAACTATAACACCCTCAAGGTGAACTGCCGATGCATCTCAGGTCAAAGAACCAGACACACTACTGCAGCATCGAGTCAGTCATTGACGAGAAGGTAGACTTCCTAATGACTACTCGAGGTGGTCACGCTCAGTGCCCTCGTTCTCTAACGAGTACCTGTACTCTCGCTCCGGTGTCTCCACACCGTAGACTCAAGACTCATCTACTAAAGAGAAGCGATCGTACACCAACCTTCCGGATCAATCACCATCCTCGTGATGATCCTATGGTCGGGAGCTGTTTATGAGTTAATAATGATTATTCATGTCTTAAATTTTCAACTCTTGAAAATATGAATTATCATTACCATTAACTCAAAGGATGTATCACAGACACTAAATACACAGGTGTGATAGAAAATAACCCATTTTCATTAATTATAGTCAAAATTATAATTTTGCCCCTAGAAGTGTATTACAAGTGTCAGCCAATTCTGGCTTCTAGGGCACATATATCTAACAATGATCTAATTTTGCAAAGAAACTTTACTTATTTTTGAGTTTAATGCCATAATGATGTGATCAAAGATAATCTAGTATGATTAGAACCACGTTATTCAATAGATTTTTATATTTTTTATTATTTTATTATATTAAAAATTAATTATTTTATTTATTAATTTAATTTAATTTAATTATTATTTTTAATATTTTTTTAGTTAGTTAAATTTAATTTTTATTTTATTTTATTTTATTTTATTTTTAGAGAAGAAAAGAAGAAAGAAAAAAGAGTTCTAAAAAAAAGGTCCTAAGGAGTCCTAGAACTAAGAAGAAAGAGAAGAATTAAGTTTAATTAGGTTTGATGTTGGTTAGCAATCAAGTTGGTCAATCAATCCTGACTAAGAATTGTTCTAGATCTAGACAGCTCCCAACTACCAAGGTCACCTTCAAGCCTTTCAAGTGTAGGATTAGCCAATGAACTAGCCAAGTAAGTGTAAGATCGGTGGGAGTCCCTCCGTTGCTTGCCTTAGACACTAATTGTGCTTGACCAGGTAAGCTAACAGAATCAATTAGAAATTATCTTTCTTCGGGCCCAGTCATCCCTAAACCACTTTCCTAGATATCAGTCAAATTGACTAACCCTAACCTGGTTCAACTCTTAGGGTTCCTTATCCTATTGAGCTTGAGTTCCTATGACTGATGTCTAATTAATTTTAAAATTAAAGGCTTAGATCAATGCAGGATGCTAGTTGGTTGTTTGTGGGCCAAGAAAGGATGATCAAATCTCCATCTTATCTTATTTAATTGGGTTGTGCCCTTAATTTGGTTTAATATGAATATGCATAAAAAAATTTTCAATCAAAGGGTTCTATGCAATTTAAACTAGATACAGGAAACTAATTGAATTCTGAAAGGCTTACCTTGCCTCCAGCAATCACCAAAAAAAATAAAAATAAAAATAATATGATGCATGCTCTAAGCAGTTATGATTTCTAATCTTATCATGAGATTTTTAATTAGATTTAAATGAATATTTTTTAAAATTAATTTAAAAATAAAATAAATAAATAAATAAAATAGAAAGGAAAGAGAACTAGGGTTAGGATTGATCTCACCAAGCAAAACTCCTGATTCTTTTTGTTCTTTAATCTTTTTTTCTGCAAAATAATAAAAAAATTAGCTAGCAATATTTATAAAAAAATAAAAATTTTATTTATAATTTATTTATAGAAAAATCAAAAAGATCAAAAATTTAATGTCCGTGCCTTCACCGGTTACGATGCTAAAAACTTGGTGCATTTATCAAAATTATTTTTAATTTATTTAAAATAAATCAAAGAAATTAAAATCAAAAATTAAAAACATTCTCTGATAATGGCGTAAAAAATTTGATAGAAATGCGATGTAGTCGTTAAGACACCATGTTTATCAGTTTAAAAATACATAGATAGCAATGAGTTGGATCAAATCCATAGGAAAGGTAGTATTTTAGATTTGAAATCTTTGATTTTACAAAAAAAAGGAAAAGAGAAGAGTTTTGGGATTAAAAATGGTCAAAAAATAAAAAAATAAAAATTAAAAGATGCAGGAATTTAAACTTGGTACTAAGATCTATTAGTTAGATCTTAGCATCTACTTGCAATAAAATAAAAAGTAATAATTAAAGTATAGAAATTAAATTATAATAAAAATAAAAAATTAAAATCAAAGTGCAAAAAATAAAATTTGCATTAATTAAAATTTTAGAATTTAAATACATAAAATTTAAAAAGAAAAAAAAATAAAATAAAATAGCCTGATCTCTGATCTTGAATCGGCATGGGTGGAAAGATGGTGTAGAAGCCTAACTTTTTCTCTCGGCACCAATTTCCTCGAAGTAGCCATTAACTCAGAGCTTGGCTTCATCCTGTACCAAAGCTTCACCTTGATTAAAGATGTTAATTTTTGGAGGCCTGGGGTCCTTTTTATAGAGCTAGGAGGGCTGGAGAGTTTTCTTCTAGGCAATGTGGGACAAAGAAGCTCTTTGATCATCAAAATATGAAGAAATTTGAGTAAAAATTAGATTAAAAAGAGTTCTAGATGAATTTTGCTGCTCTGAATAAAATTTGACCATCAATAAGAATCCAACGGTCCAAAAATCATCAAAATTGGATGTGTATCAGTCCAAATCGGATCGGATTAAATTCTGGCCATCCGATCATATGTTGATGGAAAAAATCTAGCCGCTGATCATGCATCGAGAGTCCTGATCACCATCGGGAGCATTCTAGACCGTTGGATCTTCATCAGTTGGTTTTCTAGCCTTTGGATCGCGCCAGTTCGTTGATAAAATTCGAATCAAACCCGAAAATAACTACCACCGTCCGATCTTGACCACAATCAACCGTAGCCATCCGATAGTGCCTTTACTGTTTCCATGGACCACGTGGACCGGCCGCACCATACACCATAGCAATTTAGCGCTCTTATCACTGAGTGAAAAGGCCAAAATATCCTGTGAGCCGCGATGGATTTCTGTGGATCCTTTAAAGGTCTAGGTTCGCCACGTATCGCATTGTGATTCATCAGATTTTGCTGAGCTGGCGGTCCATGCCTAGATCGTGAATCGATTGGTGGCTTCTATGGCTGAGTCAGCTTTGATGGCTTGGCTTGGCTTATGGAGCCGACTAAGCCATTTTCTTTTTTTATTTAATTTTTATTTTATTTCTTTAAAAATTTATATCTTTTTCGTTTTAGCTTCGTTTTGTTTTATACTTATTTCGTTATGATCAAAAAAATGAGCTCTTTCCATTGATTATAAAATTTTATTTTTCAATTTTTACTATTTTTTAATTAAATTTTTAATTTATAAAAATATGAATTTCTTAAAAATTATATATAAATTAATCAATAATTCTTAAAAATTAATATAAATTAATATATTTTTTGGTGAATTTATGGTACTTATCATTTAACCTTAGAATGATTCTTAATCATTGATCAACCATCCAATCAGATCATAAGCTCTAATGTGTGTGACCTCATAGGTCCAAATCTAAGTTGGTGGCATAAGAATAAATTTTTATACCAATTAAAGTGACTATCTAGCAATGATATCTGACGGTCGGATAGATCAAAGGTGTAGAACACCATCCTTAGAACCCATGTGGATATAGTTTCCATATAATTCATCCCCTTAACCATAATGCTCATAGGACACCTCAGAGTTCAACTGTCAACTCTGATCAGGTTGTCCATATTATATTTCAAAATATCAAAACCATCTAATGGATTACCTTGGCTAAGGTTTTGCTATATTGAAATATAGTGATACATCCTTCTCCAACTCTTAGAGTGGTCAATTTCATCTTGATCACACTCTGACTTCGCAAGTACTTGACTGGGCCCAAAAGCCTTTTGTTGCTGAATTAGAAATTTAGTTAGTTCAGTACCAAAGCATAATAAGTTACTTGCAAGTCACTGAGATGATCTCAGGTCTAAAGGATACTTATACCTATATCCCATCAGAGACATTCTCGATAGTAGAATGCTCTATAGTTGGTCACGTTCAATGATGATAAACCCATACATCTCACCTGTATGCCATACCAGTGTCTCCACACACGTTGATTAAAAGGACAACCAACCTATATGACATATAGTGACCTATGCTCGATAGATGTTATCGTCCTAATTAACAACCTATCATTTGGTCATAAACAAATTTAAGAACTAATCGATAAATCCTCTCTTTATCGAAACTAAATAGTCCTAAGAACTTCATCACAATAATCGAGTTCATTAGAAGATGTAAACTTATGAGAAAAAAGGATGCCAAAATATTTTTTATTAATTAATAAATTAATTATAATATCTCAACCATCAACAGGTTGATGATTGACTTTAGGACAACTCCCAACACGAACCTAAGCTGGTAGTATAGGAATAAATTTCTGTACCAACCATCTAGCAATGGTACCCGATGATCAGATAGGTAGAATATGTAGAACAAACATCCTTAGAATCCATATGGATATAGTTTCCATATAATTCATCCTCTTAACCAAAATGCTCGTAGGATACCTCAGAGTTCAACTTTCAACTCTGATCAGGCTATCTACATTATATTTCAAAATACCAAATCCATCTCATGGATTATCCTGACCAAGGTTTTGCTATATTGAAATACAGTGATACATTTTTCTTCAACTCTTGGAGTGGTTAATTCCATTTTGATCATATACCGACTTTGCAAGTACTTGACTTTGCCTAGAAGTCTTTCGTTACTGAATTAGAAATTTAGTTAGTCCGATACCAAAGCACAATGAGTTGCTTGCAAGTCACTGAGGTGATCTCAAGTCTAAGAAACACTATACCTATATCCCATTAGAAAAATTCTCGATAGTAGAATTCTCTAAAGTTGGTCACATTCAGTGACCATGTACCCCTACATCTCACCTATATGCCATATCAGTGTCTCCACATTTCTTGGTTAAGAGTGTTGGGAATATGCGCTCTTCTCACATGGATTGGCGTGGCCGTCGGTGATTAGCCAAACAATCAAAGAAGTATTTCTTAGAGATCTTTGTGGAAGCACAATCAAATAAATCAAGAAATAGAGAAGAAGAGAAGAAGAGATTTTCGAAAGAAAAGAACTTTTGTTCAGTATATTTCAGCATGCTTACAACCTTCACCTATTTTTCATATATATACTTTACAAAGGGTCAAGCCCAAGCTCATAGAAAAACTCCCCAAACCCAAACAACTCACGTACACAAAATAATAATCCGCAAAAATTGAGCTGGCCTAGTTTCAGACTGAGCCGGCTAACCTACGACTGGGTCGGCTCAGTCCCAGACCGAGCCAACCCAGTTGTGTATCGTGCCAATAGTTCGAAAATGCTGCTCTCTACCTGGATTTTCTTCTAAGACCTAGCCGACCCAGTCCTGGACTAAGCCAACCCAGTTCCTAACTAAGTCGACTCAGTCTCAGAGTGAGCCAGTCCAATTTCTAAACTTTACTATTGAGACTAATTCTTCTTCCAACTCGCTCCTGTCTTCTCATGACCTATCTTCTCATGTTTCCAAGACTTGGAAGTGCCACTTCTGAGCTCACATTCTTCATCTTGGTGCTTTCAAGTCTTTGTGAACTCATCTCTTCTCAACAGACCCATCCATGCCATACATCTCTGAAAGCTGTCTCTAGGGAGTACCTTCGTGAGTGCATCAGACTAATTCTCTTTGATATGGACCTTCATCAGTTCTACTTCACCTTCCTCCATCAGTTCTATGATCCTATGGTACCTCACGTTTATATTCTTTGTGCGCTCATGATAGACTGGGTTCTGTGCCAACAATAGAGCACTCTGACTATCACTGAATAGTGTAACCTTACTCTGCTCCACCCCCAACTCATCAATCAGCCTCCTAAGCCAAAGGACTTTCTTTGCAGCCTCCGTTATCTCAATGTACTCGATCTCTATGGTAGATAAGATCGTGATTGGCTAAAGCTTTGATCTCCAAAACATCGGTCCACCATATACGCAGAAGAGGTATCCGGTAGTAGACCTCCTTATATCAAGATCATCAGTATAATTTGCATCAATAAACCCTTCCAAAGGACCTGAACCTTCACACATTTTCACATATTATTCTCCAAATCCTCCTGGTTGCCCACCAAACCATAATCCCTTGTTCTATGCAGATATCTCAATATCCATTTCAATGCTTTCCAGTGTTCCTTCCTAGGGTTAGCCATGTATCTACTAACTATGCTCATAGCATGTGCTATATCTAGTCTACAGCACATCATAGTGTACATCATACTGCCTATAGCATTTACATAAGAAACTCATTCCATGTACTCTCTCTCCTCTTCTAACTGGGGGTACTATAATTTAGAGAGAGACATATGGCTCGACAATGGCATCTCTACAGGTTTGATCTTCTCCATCCTAAACCTCTCCAAAATCTTCTGGACATACTTTCCTTGTGACAAATGGAGCACTCCTTTGCACCTATCTCTGTAAATCTTCATTCCAAGGATTTTCTCAACTAGATCCAAATCTTTCATCTCAAATTCAGATGATAATATTCTTTTCAACCTTTTCACAGCATCCATGCTTCTACTGGCTATGAGCATATCATCTACATACAATAATAGGTACAAGGCATCCTCCTCATCTACATCCTTGACGTAAACACAACAATCATGTTTACATCTGTTGAAACCCAGGCTCAAGACAAAGCTATCAAACCTTTGATACCATTGATGAGGAGATTATTTTAAGCCATACAAAGACTTCCTAAGTAAACACACCTTTTCTTCTTGTCCCATCTCCATGAAACCATCTGGCTGCTTCATGTAGATTCTTTCCTCCAAAGTTTCATGAAGGAAGGTTGTCTTCACGTCCATCTATTCCAATTCCATGTTATGCTATGCCACCAGTGACAGCAAAACTCGAATAGATGTATGACGCACCATAGGAGAGAAAATTTTTGTGTAGTCAATTCCTTTCCTTTGTGAGTATCCCTTTGTTATCAGCCTTGCTTTGAATTTGACTCCACCTTGTTCTGAAGGTGCTTCTTTCTTTGTGAATACCCACTTTGAGCCAATAGGTCGAGCACCCTCTAGAAGATCCATCAGCTGCCATGTCTGATTCTTCTCAAGTGATTTCATCTCCTCCATCATGGCCTGCATTCATGAATCATGATCCTCACTCTCCATGGCCTCTGCATAATTCTTTAGATCTTCATTAGTAGTGATGAGTGCATAGGAGATAACCTCATCAATGCCATGTTTAATCGATCTCCTAATAGTATGCTGGGGCTTGTGCAAAGCCACTCCCACTAGCACATCTTTACCTGATGTCTGTGACTGCTCCTGCACATCTGTCTGAACTACCGGCCCTCTATGCTGATTTTCAATATGAGACAATACTTTTCTACCTAGCTCCACCTCAACAGGAACACTCCTGTAAGTAGATGAAACCTACATGCCATCATTCTCTAAGTGGCCACCGCTGTTCATCTTTGTTTCTCCAGTTTCATCTATCCCAGACCTCCTCAAGATGCTCTTTTCATAAAAGATAACATCCCTACTGATCACTAACTTTGGTACTTGAGAGTTCCACAGTAGGTACCCCTTGACTCCTTATGGATATCCTATGAATGTCATCTTCTGAGATTTCAGATTCAATTTGCTCCTCTCGATTGCCTCCATATGTGCATCGACTGTGCAATCAAAGACTTTTAGATGGTCAAGCTCCACCTTCTTTCCACTCCAGACCTCTTCTAGAATGCCTCCATCTAGTTTGTAATAAGGGGACCTGTTCATAAGAAAATAAAAAAAAATTAGAGCATCACTCCAAAAGAACTTTGGGAGTGATGTCTGTAGCCTCAAACTCCATGCCTTCTCGATCAGTATTCGATTCATCCTCTCTATGACACCATTCTGCTAGGGAGTTATCCTCACTGTGTAATAGCGTTTGATGCCATTTTTCTCATAGTACCTTCTGAACTCCAAGCTAGTATACTCCCCTCCATTGTCCGACCTCAGATACTTTACCTATCTCCCTGACTCCTCTACTTCAGCTCTCCAGGCTCTAAGTCGGGCAAACACCTCTGATTTTTCTCTAATTAGATAAATCCATACCTTCCTTGAGAAATTATCAATAAAAGTAATAAAATATTTTGCCCCACCTCTAGCTGATATAGGAGCTAGTCCTCACACATTCGAGTGCACTAAATCCAGCACTCCCTCACTGTGCTTGGTACTTCTAGCAAACTTCATCCTATGCTATTTGCCAAAGATACATGACTCACAAAGATCTATACCCTTCTTCTTTAGGACTGGGATCATACCTCTTTTGCTTAGTTCTATGAGCCCACGGTCACTCATATGACCCATCTGATAGTATCACAATCGATATAAATCTGCTCCTCCTATGTCATTGCTAGCACCTCTGCACTATCATTTACCACTAAGCCTTCCATTCTATAAAGATTGTTGCTTAGTCTTCTACTGCTCATCACCATCAAAGCTCCCTTGGAAATTTTTAGACATCCACCCCAGTCTGGCTACTAAAAACATAACCCTGCTCCTCCAAGTAGCCTAAAAAAATCAAATTCTTTTTCAATTCTGGTACATGCCTGACATTTGATAATATAGGAATGATCTTGTCATACATCCTCATCCTAATAGAGCCAATTCTAGCTACTTTACATGGGTGATCATCTTCAAGACTGACACTTCCACCATCGACCTTCTGGTAGGTAGCAAACCACTTCCGATGAGAAGTATAGTAGTGCGAGCATGCTGAATCTAATATCCACATAGTATCGCACTCTATGGATCTATCTGATACAACTAGCAAATTTCTTCCATTGCTTATAGAAGTTGTATCATCTTCCTTACTGGTCTTTTCTTTTTTTGATCTTAAAAGGGGACAATCTCTCCTCAAGTGTCCAAGCTGATGACATTTATAATATTTCAATGTCATCTTTCTCTGATCGTGAGACTTTGACCTACCCTTGGATTTTTCTCTTATCTTCTTCTTTGATCTTCCTTGTCTTTTGTTCACAGCCAAGATCTCAGACTTAGGGTCTCCCTTGTAGATTTTCTCCCTTTGCTCATTTGATCTGAGCACACCAACAACCTCTTTATAGTTTAGGGTCTCCTTTCCATAAACTAGAGTTGTTATGAGACCATCATATGAACCTAGGAGACAACATAATAGTAGTAATGTCCGATCCTCCTCGTCGATCCTTACATCCAAACTCATCACCTCAGAACATACCTGATTGAACCTTTGGATATGTGCAACAAGATCTCTACCTTCAGGCATCCTCAGACTATACAACTATTTCTTCAACCATAGCTTGTTCGTCATATTCTTTTCCATGTATGTGTTCTCCAATCTCTCCTAGAGCCCCTTTACCGTAGTTTCTGTGCAAACCTCGGGCAAAACCCGATCGGCCAAGCACATCTAAATTATGCTAAAAATAATTTCCTCCAGCTTTTTTCAATCCTCAGCACTGATCTTTTTCGGCCTTTCTTTTATCAAGATCTTATAGATCCTTTGCTGAACCAACAAGTTCTTTACTCTTTGCTACTATAGGATAAAGTTTTCCTTACCGTTGAACTTCTCAAAATCCACCTTGAATCCACTTGATCTCATGACTTCAAACAAGTCAAGAATAGATTTCTAACATCCTTCACGATCATAAACTAGTAAAACTATCCTTCATAGAAGATCTAACTAGCCCTAGATCCTCTTTCCAAACTTCTATATCACTATTTCTCTGTGTAAATAATCTCCACCTCAATCTAAAGACAACCACGAAGCAAACTAGAAGTTTTAGGATAAAATTTGGTGTAATAGATCCTGGATGTAGTAAATCCTAGGTGTCTTTCTTCCTTCCATGCAACATCGCTCTGATACCAAATATTGAAAATATGTGCTCTTCCCACATGGATTGGCATGGCCACTGATAATTAGCCAAGAAATCAAGAAAGTATTTATTAGAGATCTCTGTGGAAGTATAATCAAATAAATCAAGGAATAGAGAAGAAGAGATTTTTGGAAGAAAAAAGCTTTTATTCAGTATATTTTAGCACACTTACAATCTTGACTTATTTCTAATATATATACTTTACAAAGGATTAAGCCCAAGTTCATAGAAAAACTATCCAAATTCAAATAATCCACGTACATAAAATAATAACCCATGAAAACTGAGCCAGCCCAGTTTCAGACTGAGCCGACTAACCTACGACTGGGTCGGCTCAGTCCCAGATTGAGCTGACCCAGTTGCATACCATGCCAACAGCTCGAAAATGCTGCTCTTTGTCTGAATTTTCTTCTGGGACCTAGCCGACTCAATTTTCAACTAAGCCAACTCAGTCTCAGAGTGGGTTGGCCCAGTTTTTGAATTTTACTATTGAGACTGATTCTTCTTCTAGCTTGCTTCCATCTTTCCATGACATATCTTCTCATATTTTCAAAATTTAGAAGTGCCACTTCTGAGCTCACAAAGAGGACAACCAACCTATATGGCATACAGCAACCTATGCTCGATAGATACTATCGACCTTATTAATAGTCTATCATTTGATCATGAATAATTTTAAGAATTAATCGATAAATTCTCTCTTTATCGAACCTAAATAGTCCTAAGGACTTCATCACAATAATGGAGTTCGTTAGAAGTTGAAAACTTATGATGAAAATATCAAAAATATATATTTTATTAACTAATAAATTAATTATAATTATAATATAGCTCAACCATCAACAAGCTGATGAATAGCTTTGGGATGCATTTTTCGACAACTCTCATTTGTCCTAAAGTCATTCAGCATAGTATCTAATACCCATCTTTGACTTATGGTTATCAAACTCCTTTATCGTTAGGGTTTTAGTGAAGGAGTTGGCTAGGTTCTTCTTTCTGTCGATCTTCTAAAGATCGACATTATCTCGATCCACGATCTTTCGAACCAGATAGAAACAGCACAGAATGTGCTTCATCCACTAGTGTGCCTTTGGTTCCTTCGCCTGAGCTATGGCACGAGTGCTGTCATAATAGAGTAGGACCGGACCATTTAGGAAGGATGCTACTCCAAACTTGATGATAAACTTCCTCAGCCACACAGCTTTCTTCATGGCATCTAATGCTGCGATGTACTTTGCTTTATAAATAGAGTCTGCCATAATATCCTGCTTAAAACTCTTCTAGTAGATGGCTCTACCATTCAGAGTAAAGATATATCCCAACATGCTTCTGCTGTAATCATAATTAGATTGAAATTTGAAGTCTATAAACCCTACAAGTTTTAGATTTGACTCACCATAAATCAATCATTGGTCTTTAGTATATCTCAAATACTTAAGAATGGCTTTAACCACTTTGTAGTGATTTTCTCTAGGGTTAGACTAGCTACTCACTACTTCTAGTGAGTATGCCACATCTGATCTCGTACACATTATGGCGTGCATGATAGATCCCACTGTTGAAGCATATGAGACTCTACTCATATGCTCTCTCTCTTTAAGAGTTGTCGGACAATCCTTCTTAGAGAGAAAAATTTCACAGCCTATCGAAAGATAGCTCATTGTAAAATTTTTCATATTGAAACTCTTCAGCACAGTATCTATGTACGTGGATTGCGATAATCCAAGCATCTTTTTAGAACTATCCTTATAGATTTTTATCCCTAGGATGTAGGATGCTTCACCCAAATTCTTCATGGCAAACTAAGATGACAACCAAACTTTTATTTCCTATAGTATGGGGATGTTATTCCCAATTAAGAGAATGTCATCCACGTACAAGATAAAAATATTATTGCTGGACCATTTGCTCATTTGTAAATGTAGGGCTCTTCTCTGTTCTTAATGAAGCCATATGTTTTGATCATCTTATCAAAATGTATGTTCCAACTCCGAGATGCCTGCTTCAATCCATAAATGGATCTCTGAAGCTTGCACACCTAATACTCATCTGTGGATGTGAACCCCTTAGGTTATATCATATATACTTCTTCAGTCAGCTCTCCATTTAGGAAAGCTATCTTCACATTCATCTGCCAAATCTCATAATCCAGATGGGCAGCTGTCGCAAGCATTATCCAAATGAATTTGAGCATTACCATAGGAGAGAACATCTTATCATTGTCAATACCATAACATTGATGATATCTCTTAGCAACCAGACGGACTTTATAGGTCTCCATCTTTCCATCTATGCCTCTTTTTCTTTTGAAGATTCACTTACACCCAATGGATTTAATCCCTTCGGGTGGATCAACTAATGTCCACACATTATTGACCTTCATGAACTCTATTTCATATTTCATAGTCTCAAGCCATTTCTCGAAATCAGGTCTCTACATAGCATCCATATAGGTGATCGGATCCTCATCATTCTCATTAAGTTCGATGGGATCACCATCTCAGATCAAGAAATCAAAGTATCTATCTGGATGACACGGTACTCTATTGAACCATCTTAATAGTATAGGTACACTGAGCTCTAGATCTAATCTAATCAAATCCAACTTAGGTTCAGCTATAGGTGTCAGTCTTTGTACCTATTGAACTTCATCAAGTTCAACCTTAGAGGTAATAGTTCCTTCATCAAGAAACTTTTTTTCCAAAAAGATTGCCTTAAGACCTTTTTGTTCATCAGTATGGTAGAAATAGTATCCTTTGATCTCTTTTAGATACCTTATGAATGTTCACTTGTCAGACCTAGGTCTAAGTTTATCTGTAACTAACCATTTGACATAAGCTGGGCACCCCCAAATCCTAAGATGTGAAAGTGCTAGCTTACGTCATGTCCATATCTAATATGGAGTCTTAACTATAGACTTACTTGCAATCCTATTTAATAAATAGCAAGTTGAATCGAGTGCATATTGTTAAAAAATGTGTCCTAAAGTCAATCATCAGCCTATTGATGGTTGAGCTATATTATATCTATAATTAACTTATTAATAAATAAAATATATTTTTGATATTTTTCATCATAAAGTATTCATCTTCTAATGAACTCTATTATTGTGATGAAGTCCTTAGGATTATTTAGCTTCGATAAAGAGAGAATTTATCGATTAGTCCTTAAATCTATTCACGACCACATGATAGGCTATTAATTAGGATGATAGCATCTATCGAGCGTAGGTCATTGTATACCATATGGGTTGGTTGTCCTCTTAACCAAGAAGTATGAAGACACTGGTATGGCATACAGGTGAGATGTATGGATACATTGTCATTGAATGTGACCAACTTCAAAGCATTCTATTGTCAAGAATATCTCTGATAGGATATAGGTATAAGTATCCCTTAGACCTGAGATCATCTCAGTGACTTACAAGCAACTCACTGTGCTTTGGTACCGAACTAACTAAATTTTTAATTCAGTAATGGAAGGCTTCTAGGCACAGTCAAGTACTTATGAAGTCAGTGTATGATCAAGATGGAATCGACCAATCTAAGAGTTGGAGAATAATGTATCACTATATTTCAATATAGCAAAACCTTGGCCAGATAATCCATCAGATGGATTTGATATTTTGAAGTACAATATGGACAACTTGATCAGAGTTGATAGTTAAACTTTGAGGTGTCCTACGAGCATTATGGTCAAGGGGATGAATTATATGAAAACTATATCCGCATGGGTTCTAAGGATGTTGTTCTACATATTCGACCTATTCGGATGTTGGATACCATTGCTAGATGGTTACTTCAATTGATACAAAAATCTATTTCTATGCTACCAGCTAAGGTTTAAACCTATGAGGTCATATACATTAGAATTCACAATCCGATCAAATGGTTGATCAATGATTAAGAATCGTTCTGGATTTAAACAATCAATATGATTGATGTTTAACCTAGTGCAAGCATTGCAGAAGGATTGATTAGCAATTTGATTACTAATTAGTTTAATTTGATTAAACCAAAGGATTGAGATTAAGTCTAATTAAATATAATTTAATTAAATTTTATTTAAACTTGATTGGATCAAGTCCAATTGGCTTATTGGATAAGCTAAGTATAAGAAAGAACTAGTCCTAGTTCAATTAGGACTTGGGTCAATCCAATTTCTAATCTAATTAAAAATTAAATTAAAATTAAATCTAATTTAATTTAATTTAATTAGATTCTTAATTAGATTAAGATCTATTTTAATTAGGTTAAATAAATTTTAATTTTATTTGATCTAAAGATCAAGTTGGACCAAGTCAAATTGAAAGTCCTAGTGAGACTAGGACTTGTATCAACCCCAATCTCTAATTTAATTAAAAATTAAATTAAATTTAAATTAAATTACTTGGACTAAAGTCTATTCTAATTGGGTTGAAATAAATTTAATTTAATTTGATTAAAAGATTTTGTTTGACCAAGTCAAATTGGAACTCCTATTATGACTAGGACTTCCCTCCTTGATTCTAGAATCCTATTATGACTAGGACTTCCCTCCTTGCGCCACCTTAGCCCCAACGCCCCCCCCCCCCCCCCCCCTCCTATTTTTTAGGATTTTTTCATGGAAAATCCTTCTCCCCAGGCCCTCTCACACACACCCTTCTCTTCCTCTCCTATTTACTTAGGAATTAGTTAAGGACCAAGTCAATAGATTGAAAGTTATTATGGTATTGGACTCTATATAATGGAATCCCAATAAACATTGACTCTTCCCTTGTGTGCCGCCCCTCCCTAATTTCTTCTCTAATTTCCATGATAAAAAGAGGAGTTTTTGTGTGCTCTTTTATGGTGGTCCATGGCATGGGATGAGGAGGGGGCGCCTAAGTGTTGGGCACCCCAACAATTTGCCATATATGGTCATACCTTGTCTAAAAATTTGACCTAGACAAGGCTCTTCCATAACTTATTATTTAAAATAAATTTTTACTTAAATTTTTTGTGCAACATAGACCACTGAGATAGGATTTGGGTGTGTGAAAATTAGAGGGAAAGAATTCTTGGGTGTTGAGATTCAATAGACACAAAACTAGGTGTCTAGGTGAGAGCAAAGAGAAGAAGAAGAGGGTCTTCTTCTAGGGTTGCTGTATTCATCATCTTCCTTCCTTCTTCCTTGGATTTTCTAAGAGAGTTTTAGATCTGAAACCTCTTCTCCATCTTTTTCTCTTTGGAAGAGTCCAAATCCAGAAGAAGGAGGCATCTGATCGACCATCAAAAAAGATCAGCACAGTACTAGCATACTATGCTGATTTCCTGTATCGAAATTTTTGATCGTGCTCATGGGCTCGTGTAGATGACTCCTAGAGGTCAGACACGTGTGTGGCTTGCAACTTTATCCTCAAGCCTGAATCAGTAAGTTAGAACATCTAACTTGCATAGATAATAGATCTGATCTATTGATTTTATAGCTGCATTAGATGTAGTATTGTAACATGTTGATGAGATCAACATGTTAATCTTTTTTTATATTTTTTAATTTTTAATTTAATATCATATCTTAATCATATAATAAATCTTAGATCTAAAATATTTTTATATTTATTTAAATAAATATTTAATTTATTTAAGTCTTTCACTACATGATCTTGAAAAAATTTTGAGATCTACCTGTAAAACCCTAGATCTGATTCCTTCAAATAGTATCAGAGCTTAGGTTCTTATTACATGATTTTTTTCAGCATGTTTAGATTATTTATTGGATTAGATTTGATTTATAATCTAATTGTTAAATCTAAAATTAAAAATTTAGATCTCATGAACTGTCATAAGACTATCCTGCTGTAAGGTTTATCCCTTACAGTGAAAAGATTATCCAAGTTCATTATGATCTATTTCTAATCATAAATTTACTAGATTTAATCTAATTTTATTTATAATTTAATAGATTTAAAATAGTTTTAGATCTAAAAATATTTTTTTTAGATTGCACGGACTATTATAAGGTTATCCTGCTATAAAGTTTATCCCTTACGGTAAAAAGATTGTCCTAGCACGTGCTGATCTAAAATATTAATCATAAAATTTTAGATTAGATATAAAAGATTTTATGATCTGATTAAAAGTATTTTAATCTAATTTTAATCATCATAAATATGTTACATTTGATCTAAGTTGATTTATGATTGATTGGTGTTGAAACTGTTTCAATTACATGAACCTATTTAGATTAGATCTAAAGTAGATTCATGTTTATGTTACTTGCATTTTGATTATGAATTAAACATGCAACTTGATTGATAGAACCATACTATAGAAATATTTTATAAACATGAAAATCATTTTCGAAAAGCAGAACCCCAACCCTCTGATGGGAATGGTGTATAGGGCGGAAGCATGGATTTCAAAGCAAAAATATGAAATCAAATAAACCAAACCCAAATCCTAGGACCACCTTATTAGCAATTAAATTATATAATATGCATTTGTAATATAAAAGAAAGTATTAGAACATACCTCTTATCGCTAAACCCTAAATTGACCCTGATCGTTGGTAGCAGTCCGTCAGGGGTTCCACCAGGTGCCCACGTGTTCACCCTCCAACGTTGATCCACATAGAGACTTGATCAAGATACCAGTACCTCTAATTTATATAATTAAAATTCTAATAATAAGAATTTTAACTAAAAGGGCAAGACCTTCTTTAGCCTTTATGTTACCTTCCTTGCCTCTCCATATCTATCTTTCTTTTTCTTTGTCTTCTTAATTTTTCTTCCTAATCTCTTAGTCTTAAGATGACTACTTACCTTTATAATGACAAGGTCTAGACAAGAGAAGGGAAGAAAGAAAATTGGACAAAAAAAACTCTTATAAGAAAGAAAGATAATGTTTACTCCTTACGGACTCTTGGTGCGCATCCTTATTTATAATGTACGTAGGGGTGCCATCTAAAATTCTCACACCCTTTCCACGTCAATATCTCATGCCCCATCATCAAATCTCACACCCATCTAAATTTTGCATCATTTAAAATTATGTAGACTTAGTCCAAGAGGTGCCTTAAAATAGAAGGACTCTTCGGACTAATTCTACATAGTTTTTCTACGAAGAGTCGCGATGCATAAATATATGGCGCCATAATTCAATGGTTTGGATCAGATTAGATGGCCATCTAATGGCCCTTAAAGGAATGCCCATTCAGCAAGAAGGCGTGGAGATGTACTTTGAATAGTCAAAGTCCCAAGAGGCATCAAGAAGGAGTGGGCGGCATGGAGTCCAAGGTAGCAAAGACTCTTGGGCGACAAAACATCCTGGGCAAAAAAATTAAAAAGATAAAGGAGTATTTCATCTACAAAAGGACTCTTCTACACCCCATATCAAATATCCATGCTAATTCAAAAAATATTTACGTGACATAACAAATGAAAAAAGTCAAAGAAGGGTAGGCGCCAACTTAATTTCATGCGCCAAAGAATCCTTTGCACATGAAATACTTCCCACATGCAAGAGAGAGACTCTCTAGCATATGGGATTCAGGTATGTGGTGCCCAATCTAAAGCCCAATTAGTCTAGGTTAATCTAATTCAAGACCAAATCCTATTTGGCTCAAATCGGATCTTAATTAGCCCAAATCGAAAGCTCGATTCGAATCCAATTCGAAATCTAGGTGCTAGGGTTTGCTACATGTGCTAGCATGTTCATCTTGCAAACATGGTCTAATCCAATTAGACCCTTAATCAATTCTCTTTGTGTGTGACTCATTGGGTTTGACATCTAACCAGCAGTTAGTCTGGGTGTGATTTGACCTAATCTGGTTAGAACTCAACCAAACCAATTTAGGTTAAAACTAGCCAATCCAGTTTGACTTAATTTAGAACACTTTCAAATTTAATAATAAATTAAAAATTTTAATTTAATCAAACACACAAGACATGATTGACATCTAGCAATGTATCATGACTATCCGAAAGATATGAAATTTTGATAAAAATACCAAAAATATCCTTTAGTGAAAATTACCATGCAACTAGATCCTTCGATCTCCCTGCATCCTGAATATGACTCTAGGTATGGAAATATGTCAATCCCAATATCATATTCATTTCTCTTTCAATCTTATGATGATGATTCATTTAATGAAACATTAGAAACCATTTCTAATTTTCATCATGCTTTGATCAAAGTCTTCCTGAATCATCATTTGTTTGAAGCAGGTAGGATGCTATTTCCTCTTACCAGGAGTGATCGATTCCATGTTAACCTACTCACAAACTTCATATATATAATCTACCATATCCCGATCATCCCATACATAACTAAGTCATGAATAAGTATGAATGAAAATATGGATTTATATATATATAAGATTCTATGATAGTTTCAGGTCAAAGGATTACATGCACAAATTTCACTATGAGAACCATCTATTGACATGTAGATAAGACTCCATTAGATATTCTCGATTTGGATCAATTTAGTGAGCACCCACATTCTTGTATTAGTATCATACATAAGTTATAGTGAGATCAATAACCCTCTCAATCAAGCATACAAAGAATGTACTAGTCCTACCAAAAAAACATTGATCCCCAACTCAATGTTCCATTGACTAGGAATATTTAAATTAAAGTTTTAAGATTTTAGGTCTCACTGATATGATCTCATCATAATCCTAAAATCATAGTCCTAATTTATAGGATTTATTATAATCTTAAATAAATAATAAGACACTGCATATGATGAAATAAATGTCTTTACATATTTTATTAAAATATGTCATTACATGAGTTTGGAAGATAAAAAATAAATAGCCCAAAAAATTAATTAGCTTGAGGGCATATTCCTTTCAATCTCCCACTTGCACTAAAGCCAATCGCCCTTATATTTTAATCCCATACAATCAAGATGGTGATCAAACAGTTGTAGTGGTAAAGCCTTAGTGAATGGGTCTGCTATGTTGTTCTTTGTGTCAACTCGTTCTATGACTACATCTTGTCTTTCAATAATTTCACGAATGAGATGGAAGCGACTTAGAATGTGTTTGGATTTATGATGAGACCTTGGTTTTTTTGCTTGAGCAACAGCTCCAGTATTATCATAGTAAAGTGGTACTAGATTCTCAATTTCAGGAATAATATCTAATTCAGTGATGAACTTCTTTATCCAGATAACTTTCTTAGCGGCTTCACTTATAGCTATGTATTCTGCTTCAGTGGTTGAGTCAGCTACAGTTGGTTGCTTAGTACTCTTTCAACTCACTACTCTACCGTTCAGAGTAAAGACATACCCTAAAATGGATTTGCTATCATCTTGGTCTGATTGAAAACTGAAATCAGAATATGCTTCTAGTTTAAGATCAGAACCACCATATACAAGAAAAATATCTTTAGTCCTTCTTAAGTACTTAAAAATATTTTTCACAGTTTCCAATGATCCTCTCCTGGATCAACTTGAAATCTACTTGCAATGCCTAAAGCATAAGCAACATCAGGCCTTGTATATAACATGGCATACATTATTGATCCAACAGCCGAAGCATAAGGAATAGAACACATTCTATTTCTCTCTTCAGGTGTCTTTGGAGACATCTTTTTAGAGAGATGTATGCCTTGACTCATGGGTAAATAACCTCTTTTACTCCCATCCATACTGAATCTTTTCAGTATTAAGTCAATGTACCTTGATTGGGACAAGCCTAGCATCCTCTTAGATCTATCTCTATAGATCTTTATTCCTAGTATATAGGATGCTTCTCCCAAATCTTTCATAGAAAACTTATTTGATAACCATAATTTGACTATTTGTAATATTGGGATATCATTCCCAATGAGGAGTATGTTATCTACATACAAAACCAAGAAGACTATGGTTCTCCCACTAGTTTTCTTATACACACATAGTTCATCCACATTCTTGATAAAACCAAACTCTTTTACTATTTCATCAAAATGGATATTCCAACTCCTTGATGCTTGCTTTAATCTATAAATAGATCTCTTAAGTTTGCATACCTGATTTGGTCTCTCATTTGACTCAAATCCTTTTGGCTGTGACATATAGACCTCCTCCTCAAGGAAACCATTAAGGAAGGTAGTCTTTACATCCATTTGCCATATTTCATAGCCATGGTATGCTGCTATAGCAAGCATAATTCAAATAGATTTGAGCATGACAATAGGTGAAAATATTTCATCATAATCAATCCCCTATTTTTGCCTAAAATCCTTAGGCACCAATCTGGCCTTATAGGTTTCAATTTGACCATCAGCTCTAATTTTTTTCTTAAAAATCCATTTGCATCCAATAGGATTTATATCCTCTGGAGCATCCACCAAAGTCTATACTTTGTTGGTGTGCATGGATTCCATTTTGGATTGCATGGCAGCCAGCCATTTGTAAGAGTCCTTTCTTTTGACTACTTCGTATAGGTGAGAGGCTCGTCATTTTCAATGACTTGGGCTTCATTGTTCTCAATAATGAAACCATACCTCATAGGTGTATTTCGTACTCTTTTAGACCTACGGATAGGAGATATGTATTTTGGTTCTCTTATATGATTATATGGTTGAAAAATTTTTTATTTATTTTTTTTGAACTTCACTAAATTCAATATTTCTGCCACAGCCCTTTTCTAGGATAAATTCTTTTTTCATGAAAATGGTATGCCTACTTACAAATACCTTTTATTCAGTAGGATGGTAGAATAAATATCCTATACTATTTCTAGGATATCCTATAAATAGACATCTATCTGATCTAGCATCAAGTTTATGTCCAAAATTTTTTTTGACATATGCTAGACAACCCCATATCTTAAGATACTTAAGATTAGGTTTCTTACTTCTCCATATATCATATGGAGTACTAGATATAGATTTAGAAGATACTCTATTCAAGATGTAAATTACAGTCTCCAGGGCATGACCCTAGAAGGAAATAGGTAAATCAGTGAAGCACATCATGGATCGTACCATATCTAATAAGGTATGATTTTTTCTTTTGACTACACCATTTAATTGCGGTGTATAAAGAGGTGTCCATTCAGAGAGAATTCCTTTAACTTTAAGATAGTCTAGAAACTCACTAGATAAGTATTCTCCTCTCCGATCAGATCGAAGGATTTTTATACATTGTCCAGTTTGTTTTTCGACCATACTTTGATACTCTTTAAATTTATCAAAGGCTTCTGATTTATGTTTCATAAGATACATATATCCAAACCTAGATAAATCATCAATGAATGTAATAAAATAAGAGTATCCTCCTCTGGCTTGAGTTATCATAGGACCACATACATCCGTATGTATAAGTCTTAATAACTCATTTGTCCTTTCTCTATGTCCACTAAATGAAATTTTGGTCATTTTACCCATGAGGCATGATTCACAAGTTTCAAATAATTCATAATCAAAAGGATCAAAGAACTTTTCTTTGTATAACTTGTTAATCCTAGCCTCACTAATATGACCTAATCGACAATGCCAAAGTAAAGTATTATTTATGTCATCTCTCTTATATTTTTTATTTTCATCAATATGAAATATATTATCATCCAAACATAGAGTCAATAAACCATTACTAAATATGCCAAAATAAATATTTTTATTAGAATATTTGATCGAGCAACCTGTTAGATATATGTGCCCTAGAAGCCAGAATTGGCTGACACTTGCAATACACTTCTAGGGGCAAAATTATAATTTTGACCATAATCAATAAAATAGGTTATTTTCTATCACATATGTGTATTTAGTGTCTGTGATACATCCTTTGAGTTAATGATAATGATAATTCATATTTTCAAGAGTTGAAAATTTAAGACATGAATGATCATTATTAACTCATAAAATGCTCCCGACCATAGGATCATCACAAGGATGGTGATTAATCTGAAAGGTTGGTGTACAATTGCTTCTCTTTAGTAGATGAGTCTTGAGTCTATGGTGTGGAGACACCAGAGCGAGAGTATAGATACTCATTAGAGAATGAGGGCACTGAGCGTGACCACCTCGAGTAGTCATTAGGAAGTCTACCTTCTCGTCAATGACTGACTCGATGCTGCAGTGGTGTGTCTGGTTCTTTGACCTAAGGTGCATCGATAGTTTACCTTGAGGGTGTTATAGTTTGACTACACCATAACTCGGTCTCCTAGCCATTCGGAATCCTGAGGTGTATGTTGGCTATAGCATGTTCATTGTAGGAACTGGATTGCATCAAGATGGAATCTATCTACCTCGGTGGTAGAGGAGCAACCCTATGATGATCATGAGAATCAAGTCCAGAAGCCCATGGCCATGGCAGAGTGAAATAATAGAAAGAGTTTCTATTTAGATTTTCACATTGGACTTGAATCGAATGATTACATCATATGACAGAAACTAGGGTTTGACGAGTTCACCTTAACCCTAATCTGATCGAGGCTTCAAGATAGAAAAACTTAATCACACAGGTAGCTGCACCAAGAGGTTCGCATTCAGCTCTGATGGATTGCCACCATATACTGCTAGGTGTCACTGGTGGATTTTGGGAGCAATTAGAATGATTTAGATGATCGATCATTCTAGCTGTTCGAATCAGAAGAGTTCTGATCCATCGAAAGCAGTTTTGATGATGTCGATGATAGAGATCATGACATATCCCATTACCATACAGAACTGAATCTAACTAGGTCACACAAATAAGAGGTTTTGAATCTGAGTGATCATCATTGAGCGCCTGATCTAGTTTCAATTGATTTCTAAATAAGATTCAATTAGGTTCAAGGAAAGGCGTGCTAGCACTCGATGAACCTAATGTTCTTCTTTTACTATCATAATAGTTCATTCTGACTGCAGCTAAAGGGTTTTGTTGCTCGATCAGAGGCCTTCATTTAGTTTGACTGGCAGCCTGTCCAGAATCAGAGGAAAAGGGTTGTCTTATTTGTAAGCGACAATACCTGCCATTTTTGGTCAACTGCCATTTCTCGTCCTTTGGCTTTGGTCAAAAGTTGACCTTTGACTGTGTCAAATGTGACCCATTGACACTTTTGACCCTTGTCCATGTGTCATGCACCTATTGGAGAGCTGGTGGGGTCTTGTCCCCCTACCAGAAATTGGCAAGGAGGAGGGCGCACGCGCCAAGGGTTGCGTGCGCCCAAGTTGGAGGCACCCAGGAGTCTTTGTTGGATAGGGACTCCATCTCCTTTTTAGATTCTGAATAGACTCCTCCTAAGAACCAACTTTGACTGGGCTTAGCACCATTAAGATGAATCCAAAGGGGACTCTATTCCACCAATCAGATTTAGATCTGATTTCACAAAGGATTGTTGATTGGTTGGGAAGAGAGGAGTTGGATCACGCAAAGTCTGTAAATAAGACCCTGCGCCCAACTCAAGAGGCAATTGAATTCTCCATGCCCCAAGCCTATTTCTCTCCTCCTCCTCCATGCCAAGTCCATCATCTCCCTCTCATCTCCATGCCCAAAGTAGTTTGGGTTCTCAGTTGGTGCAATCCTTGGTGAGAGAAAAGCGACAGAAAGCTAAAAGGGCTGCACTGCTGCAAAGACAACTACTTATCTTTCGAAAGTCATTTTTGAAAATCCTCCAAATTAGATTTTAAGATCTGATTTTTGGAGATATGATAGAGAAGAAAAGGATCTCTAGATTCAACCTGAGTGGATACTATAGAGGCCAGGCACTTGCATGGGCTAGATCAGAAACCTTCCACTGCTTATAGGATCATCAATGGGTTAATAGGATTACCCACAATCAAGATTAATTTAATCTGATTTAATCTCTT